>JAXIVJ010004021.1:20000-50000 GCA_036785665.1 Chirona hameri
TCCCCCCCCCACCCCCGACTGGGAGCATCACGGGACCCTCTGTACCCCATCACTGACTGGGACTCCCCCCCCCCGCCTCCACCCCCGACTGGGAGCATCACGGGACCCTCTGTACCCCATCACTGACTGGGACTCCCCCCCCCCTCCCCCGCCTCCACCCCCGACTGGGAGCATCACGGGACCCTCTGTACCCCATCACTGACTCGGACTCCCTCCCCCCCGCCTCCACCCCCGACTGGGAGCATCACGGGACCCTCTGTACCCCATCACTGACTGGGACTCCCCCCGCCCCCCCGCCTCCACCCCCGACTGGGAGCATCACGGGACCCTCTGTACCCCATCACTGACTGGGACTCCCTCCCCCGCCTCCACCCCCGACTGGGAGCACCACGGGACCCTCTGTACCCCATCACTGACTGGGACTCCCCCCGCCTCCACCCCCGACTGGGAGCATCACGGGACCCTCTGTACCCCATCACTGACTGGGACTCCCCCCCCCCCGCCTCCACCCCCGACTGGGAGCATCACGGGACCCTCTGTACCCCATCACTGACTGGGACTCCCCCCCCACCCCGCCTCCACCCCCGACTGGGAGCATCACGGGACCCTCTGTACCCCATCACTGACTGGGACTCCCCCCCACCCCCGACTGGGAGCATCACGGGACCCTCTGTACCCCATCACTGACTGGGACTCCCCCCCCCCCCGCCTCCACCCCCGACTGGGAGCATCACGGGACACTCTGTACCCCATCACTGACTGGGACTCCCCCCCACCCCCGGCTGGGAGCATCACGGGACCCTCTGTACCCCATCACCGACTGGGACTCCCCCCCCCCCCCCCGCCTCCACCCCCGACTGGGAGCATCACGGGACCCTCTGTACCCCATCACTGACTGGGACTCCCCCCCCCCGCCTCCACCCCCGACTGGGAGCATCACGGGACCCTCTGTACCGCATCACTGACTGGGACTCCCCCCCCGCCTCCACCCCCGACTGGGAGCATCACGGGACCCCTGTACCCCATCACTGACTGGGACTCCCCCCCCCCTCCCCGCCTCCACCCCCGACTGGGAGCATCACGGGACCCTCTGTACCCCATCACTGACTGGGACTTCCCCCCCCCCTGCCCCCACCCCGACTGGGAGCATCACGGGACCCTCTGTACCCCATCACTGACTGGGACTCCCCCCCTGCCCCCACCCCGACTGGGAGCATCACGGGGCCCTCTGTACCCCATCACTGACTGGGACTCCCCCCCCCCGCCTCCACCCCCGACTGGGAGCATCACGGGACCCTCTGTACCCCATCACTGACTGGGACTCCCCCCCCCCCCCCGCCTCCACCCCCCGACTGGGAGCATCATGGGACCCTCTGTCTCTCCTTCGCTGTAATCGGCGACGTGGGTCTCGGCGGTCATTGGCTAGATAGAGGAACTGGGAGAAAAGCTGGAAGAAGACATTAATCCATGAATGCCTGAATGTATATTTGTGCCTTAGGTGCAGTTCCGATCACCGATGTTTTCCTCGGGCGCCGTTCTTGAACACATTTTTTACGAAAACAAATCGCCGGGTAAATGTACGGGATCGTAACTTCTTGGATGCAATCGGGCGCATATTTCATTTGCAAATGCACGGCATAGGCGCACGCACATTTTTTTTGCGAAATGCACGAGCGGCTTTTAGGAATATCAGCTGAATAGTCTTGGGACATATATGTCCCAAAGGGCACTAATGGATTACAAGTATCGCTAGGCACATCAGCAGAGACAAGATATTATCCAATATCCAGCAAAGAATGAAAACATGACTATTGACTTGTCTCATACACTGAAAACTAGAATGATTCCCTTTAGGAATATTAGGGGTCTTGCACTAAAATCACCTGCCCCGTTTCTTCACCCGACAGGCTCCCTATATATGGATATATTGAAAGCATATTGGAAGAATATCGGCGGGAAAGAGGGCCTATCGAGGAAGAGTCTGTGCAGGGGTGGCGCCACCAATTTTTTATAGGGGAGACGGATCCATTTTTTTGTTATCGTAGAAAATCGGGTTTTGATGCAAATATCAAATAAAAAAACGTAAAAATAACGGAAATGAGTCTCTTATCAATGGCTATCTCGGATTTGCAAAACTTTGGCTTGCTGACCACAACAAAATAAACAAACTGATTTTTTTCTGAAAAATTCCCACAAAATCAAAAGATTTGAAGATATTAAGCGCAAACGGAATATGTATGGTGTGCAAATCGCACAAAGAAGAGGGGTTTCGTACCCGACCCCCTCCGATTTTTATACAAATTGGTACACATGTAGTGTCAAGTGAAAGAAACATGAACACACCTACTTTTAGGTCCGGGTTACCTCTAAGGTCAAATTTAAAGGTCATCAAAGGTCACGATTTTTTTTGTACTTTGTATCAATCAAACGCTTATATCTTCTGTGTTAATGGACTTAGTGGAATACAACTTTTATCCATTACTCTACAGGGTTTCACCAGTCGGAAAAAGTCCAAAACAATCACGTGACCTGTGACATTACAAGGTCAAAGTCGTAAAATGTATTTGTTTGTATTTGCCTCGTAAAAAGATCAAACTTGGTACAATGAATGAACTCGACGTCCTCTAGGAATGTGCAGAAAAAAAGGCGGAGACTTTCAACATTTTGAGATACCGCCCTTTGAGTATGGCAAGGTAGAGACAGACAAATGCCCCGATGATATTTCCATGTTGCTTGCGATAATGCGGGTTTCTCTGGCCCGATTGACGTGAAATTGTGTGGGTAGCTTCCATTTGATGTGTACATTCAGTTTCCGAGTTTTCAGATCGATCTGACCTCGTATGACCTCACATAACCTCACATGACCTTGTAATAGTGTATGGCCCACACATACGTATTACCAATGCTAGGAACCGCTCTTAACCCGCGCACTGCAGGGGGTTGATTTCCGCCCCCCCCCCCCCCTCTCAGGTTTTTCGCAGATAGCGAAAAAACGGCGGCGCGCAACGCCGGCGGGTTTTGATACACCTGTTAGGACATCAATGGCGCACACTTTAAAGAAAAAAATACCTCGCGTCATCTCAGGTCAGGTCACCAGACCAGGTCAAGTGACCCCACCTCCAAAAATGTTTGCAGTTGTGCCAAAGCCAGAGTTTCTCACCGATTAGTTTGAAACTTACAGGATGTCATGAGGGCATAAGTACTTACAATTCGTTTATCTCAGAATTTTGATATCGGTGATCTAAGGTCAGGTAAATTTCGTAACCTCCCCATAATAAGTCAATGGGAAAATATACAAATGCTTCCTATTGCAAGGATATGCATTATATTAGTCCAATTACTTCTGGATCATGTTATTATATGATATTATTGATGATACAAGTGTAAATTTTGTTCAGTGACCCCTATGGGGGTCATTTGAGGTCATCCGAGGTCACCATCACTTTTTGTGTCAATAACTCCCGACATAATGAAGATATAGAAGTAAAACAGACATCAATGTGTTTGTCTCGTCGATACACGTCTTCCCATATGCAACATGACCTACTTGGGTCACCACTTGACCTGAGGTCATTTTTTTAAGTTGACTTAACTAGGTCACAATGTATATCATTCAAAGTGCTTTGACAAGATAAACACAATGGCGTAAACAGTTTTTCGTTATCTGTATTAAGTAAAAAGTTAATAGCAAAAAACGATTTTGCAAAAAAACTATTTTTTTCCTTTTTGACCTCTGGAGCCTCAAATATTGGCCTGAAATCAAATCTGAGGACACTTTGGCGATTGAAAATTTCACTGGATGACTTTTTATTTTCTCCGTTTGTTTCTAACTAGCATGGTTTCTGAAATATATGGGAATTTCTGGAGCGATGTCCTAAAACAGGAAAAAAAATGGAAAATTTGACCTTTGATAACCTCTGGTGACCTCAATTTTGACCTCACCTAAAAGAACACTGAAATACTTTCGATAGAACATGTATCAAGCTATCAAATGCCTTTTTTCGCTTCTCGCTACGTAGCGTAGTTTTCGAGATCTGAGGGGGGGGGGGGTCGGAAATCAACCCCCCTGCAGCTCGTGTTCGGCGCAACCCCCCCCCCCCCCCCCTGCAGTGTGCGGCTTTGCTCTTAGAGTCACACATTCAAAATCAAAGGATTTAGAGCAGATCAGATAGGTTTAGAGTCACCTTACTTAAAGAGTTTGACCTGAAACCTATGACCTGCTCTAAATCCAAAAGCAACAACAAAAAATCTTTGTTGACCTCTGGAGCCTCAAATATTAACCTGAGATCAAATTTGAGGACACTTCGTCGATTAAAAATGGAACTGGATGGCGATTTTTTTCTCTCGTTTGTTTCTAACTAGCATAGTTTCCGAGATATATGGGAATTTCTGGAGCGAAGTCCTAAAACAGGAAAGACTGGAAAATTTGACCTTTGATGACCTCTGGTGACCTCAATTTTGACCTGACCTAAAAAAAATACTGAAATATTTTCGATATAACTTGTATTAAGCTATCAAATTACGTTTTCCGCTTGTCGCTACGTAGCGTAGTTTTCCAGATCTCACGGGGGGCGGAAATCAACCCCCCTGCAGTTCGTGTTCGGTGCAAACCCCCTGCAGTGCGGGGGATAAATCACGTTACGCTATTGTGATTCATTTTCACCCTCCCCATTTCAAGATTCGGTTGCCCTCCGCCCCCCTCCCCCGCCACCAACACCAACCATGTGCGTATCGTTATTTATGAACAGCCCCTTAATGCCAGCAATGCTTGTATGTGTTTCTTTTACATTCGTAGTGTATGATATTGACGTCAGTGGATTCTCTCATCGCATAGTCCCCTCACACCGCGCGCTGTCGTTAATACTTTGCTATCGCACGACGACCATCCTCTATTTATCAATTGAAAAGGATTCAGTGTCCATATACCGCCTCTAAAATCACATTACATTAAGCGGGCCTCCGAGAACGGTTACACAAAGATTGCCGGCGATCAGCATTGCCGGCATTAAGAGGCTGTTAATAAATAACGCTACGCACAGGGTCAGTAGTGGTGGTGGTGGTGGTGGTGGGGGGGGGGGGGGCAACATTACCTTGAAATTGGGAGGGTCAAAATGAATCACAATAACGTAAAGTGATTTAAGAGCGGTTCCTAGCATTGGTAAAACGTATTTGTGGGTCATACACTATTACAAGGTCATATGAGGTCATGTGAGGCCATATGAGGTAATGTGAGGCCATATGAGGTCATGTGAGGTCATGCGAGATCAGATCGATCTGAAAACTTGGAAACCGAATGCACATATCAAATGGAAGCTACTCACTAAATTCCACGTCAATCGGGCCAGAGAAACCCGCATTATCGCAAGCAACATGGAAATAGCATCGGGGCATTTGTATGTCTCACTCCATTGCCATACTCAAAGGGCGGTATCTTAAAAAGTTGAAAAATATCCGCCTCTTTTTTCTGCACATTCTTAGAAGAAGTCGAGGTCATTCCTTGTACCAAGTTCGGCCTTCTTACGAGGAGGCGAAAATATAACAAAAAATACATTTTACGACTTTGACCTTGTAAGGCCAAAGGTCACGTGCTTTTTTATACTTTTTCCGAATGGTGAAACCCTGTAGAGTATTCGATAAAAGTTGTATTCCGCTAAGTCCATTAACACATAAGATATAGGCGTTTGATTGATACAAAGTCGCAAAACTCGTGACCTTTGATGACCTCTAAATCTGACCTTAGAGGTCACCCGGACCTAAAAGTTGGTGTGCGTGTTTCTTTCAAATGACACCACATGTGTACCAATTTTTATCAAAATCGGAGGGGGTCGGGGTTTTTCTTGTGCGATCTGACATGGGACTATGGGAGAACTAAATATGGACGACACTCAAACCAAATTTCAAATAAATATCATTATTTTTGACTGACTTATATTTTTAACCTAAGTATAAGTAACTCATGACGTATTTTGTTATACTTTTTGTCTTGTATTGACCAGATACAGACAAATAAATGCCACCGCTGTATTTCTGAGACCAAACTGGTCTAGAAACATGCCTTTTTATTTATATTAATCAATTTCAAATTTTGACCTCATGTGACCTGATACCAATACTAATACCAATATATATCTCTATATCTTGCACTAATACCAATGATCTTGCACTAATACTAATACCTGAGGGCTATTATATGGGGTCAGGTTGTGAAAATGGCTGCTACTATATAATTATACGTGTGAAATAACCCATAAAACATGTGCCGCATGGCTTTAGTAGATCTCTTGCCAATATTAACCTTTTGAGACCTGACCTTGACCTTGATTTTCGCTTACTTATTTCACTTTTGCTTATGCGGGATATGCATTATACCCTTGAGAGCATTGTGTGCGACAATAGGGTGAAACACACTGTACACACCGTAGACATGTTTTCTTGTCCACTGAATGCCAAGTGATCTTGATGCCTGACATTTTACCTGGCATGATTGAAGAATAATGTTTTAGGGCCTCGAAACATTCAGTATTAGTGCTTCATTAACCCGCGCCCCGCTGGGATATTCAGCTGAACACGCCCTGGGTGGGGAGGCAGATTCTACCCCTTGTTATCTTCCGAACCAGTAACCGCAGCGAGACGCTTAAGGAGGCAATCGAAAGCTCTTAATGAGACGCATCTAAAGCATACGCGAAATGGTTAAAATAAGGTCACATGTCAGGTCACAGTCAGGTCAAAGGTCAAAATTAAGGTATTTGAGTTTTTGGGCCATACTTTCCATCCAAAGCCTTAGATTGCGACTATTATCGGTCAAACACACAGTACACACCATCCACATGTTAGATTGAAAAGCATAATTTTCAGCATGGCAGAGTAAGTAGTCCATGGTCTCAGGATCTTCATATGTGATGTCACCAAATTTGATTGAGCTTCAACATGGAAAACATTGGCGAGACGTGAAGGAAATTATATACACGTAGTACATTTTTTTCCAGCGAAAGGTTGCGGGGGTAGGGGGTACTGTACCCCGCTATCTGAAGATAGGAGGGGGACGCGTCCCCGCGTCCCCCCCCCCCTCCCGGTAGCGCTACCCCTGACACTGTGGGTAATTTTGGTGCAAGACCCCTAATATTCCTAAAGGGAATCGTTCTGATTTTCAGGGAGACGTTCGCAATGGACACGATATAATTTGCAAGCGATTGCCTTCTGTTTGAAAGCTCCAAACTATCGATGGCGATGGCGATGGCGATGGCGATGGCGATGGGTATTTCAGCCGGATCGGGTTGGTGAACGGTTAGGTGACCGGATTGATGAGTGGGTTGGTGACCGGGTTAGTGACAGAGTCGATGAGAAGGTTGGTGCGAGTTGGTGACCGGTCTGGTGACCGGTCTGGTGACTGGGTTGGTGACCGGTCTGGTGACTGGGTTGGTGACCGGTCTGGTGACTGGTCTGGTGACTGGGTTGGTGACCGGTCTGGTGACCGGTCTGGTGACTGGGTTGGTGACCGGTCTGGTGACCGGTCTGGTGACCGGTCTGGTGACTGGGTTGGTGACCGGTCTGGTGACCGGTCTGGTAACCGGTCTGGTGACCGGTCTGGTGACTGGGTTAGTGACCGGTCTGGTGACTGGGTTGGTGACCGGTCTGGTGACTGGGTTGGTGACCGGTCTGGTGACCGGTCTGGTAACCGGTCTGGTGACCGGTCTGGTGACCGGTCTGGTGACCGGTCTGGTGACCGGTCTGGTGACTGGGTTGGTGACCGGTCTGGTGACTGGGTTGGTGACTGGGTTGGTGACTGGGTTGGTGACCGGTCTGGTGACTGGGTTGGTGACCGGTCTGGTGACCGGTCTGGTGACCGGTCTGGTGACCGGTCTGGTGACTGGGTTGGTGACCGGTCTGGTGACTGGGTTGGTGACCGGTCTGGTGACTGGGTTGGTGACTGGTCTGGTGACCGGTCTGGTGACCGGTCTGGTGACCGGTCTGGTGACTGGGTTGGTGACCGGTCTGGTGACTGGGTTGGTGACCGGTCTGGTGACTGGGTTGGTGACCGGTCTGGTGACCGGTCTGGTGACTGGGTTGGTGACTGGTCTGGTGACCGGTCTGGTGACCGGTCTGGTGACCGGTCTGGTGACTGGGTTGGTGACCGGTCTGGTGACTGGGTTGGTGACCGGTCTGGTGACCGGTCTGGTGACCGGTCTGGTGACTGGGTTGGTGACCGGTCTGGTGACTGGGTTGGTGACCGGTCTGGTGACTGGGTTGGTGACCGGTCTGGTGACTGGGTTGGTGACCGGTCTGGTGACTGGGTTGGTGACCGGTCTGGTGACTGGGTTGGTGACCGGTCTGGTGACCGGTCTGGTGACCGGTCTGGTGACCGGTCTGGTGACTGGGTTGGTGACCGGTCTGGTGACCGGTCTGGTGACTGGGTTGGTGACCGGTCTGGTGACCGGTCTGGTGACTGGGTTGGTGACTGGGTTGGTGACTGGTCTGGTGACTGGGTTGGTGACCGGTCTGGTGACCGGTCTGGTGACTGGGTTGGTGACCGGTCTGGTGACCGGTCTGGTGACTGGGTTGGTGACCGGTCTGGTGACCGGTCTGGTGACTGGGTTGGTGACCGGTCTGGTGACCGGTCTGGTGACTGGGTTGGTGACCGGTCTGGTGACCGGTCTGGTGACTGGGTTGGTGACCGGTCTGGTGACTGGGTTGGTGACCGGTCTGGTGACCGGTCTGGTGACTGGGTTGGTGACCGGTCTGGTGACCGGTCTGGTGACCGGTCTGGTGACTGGGTTGGTGACCGGTCTGGTGACTGGGTTGGTGACTGGTCTGGTGACTGGTCTGGTGACCGGTCTGGTGACTGGGTTGGTGACCGGTCTGGTGACTGGGTTGGTGACTGGGTTGGTGACCGGTCTGGTGACTGGGTTGGTGACCGGTCTGGTGACCGGTCTGGTGACTGGGTTGGTGACCGGTCTGGTGACTGGGTTGGTGACTGGTCTGGTGACTGGTCTGGTGACCGGTCTGGTGACTGGGTTGGTGACTGGTCTGGTGACCGGTCTGGTGACTGGGTTGGTGACCGGTCTGGTGACTGGGTTGGTGACCGGTCTGGTGACCGGTCTGGTGACTGGGTTGGTGACTGGGTTGGTGACCGGTCTGGTGACTGGGTTGGTGACCGGTCTGGTGACTGGGTTGGTGACCGGTCTGGTGACTGGGTTGGTGACCGGTCTGGTGACTGGGTTGGTGACCGGTCTGGTGACCGGTCTGGTGACCGGTCTGGTGACCGGTCTGGTGACTGGGTTGGTGACCGGTCTGGTGACCGGTCTGGTGACCGGTCTGGTGACTGGGTTGGTGACCGGTCTGGTGACTGGTCTGGTGACTGGGTTGGTGACCGGTCTGGTAACTGGGTTGGTGACCGGTCTGGTGACCGGTCTGGTGACTGGGGTGGTGCGCCTCTGTCGGCTGGAGCGGATGGCCACGGCTGCCGCCGCCCTGGGGCGGATGGCCACGGCTGCCGCCGCCTGGCTCAGACGGCGGAGAAGACCAGCTGTATCGGCTAATCTGGGCCAGGTCCGGGGTGGGCGGGCCGCTCTGCTCTCCTCCACGCCCGGAAGGATGTCACGCCTGTGGGCCGCCGGACCGACACACACACACAGACACACAGACACACATACACACAGACACACATACAGACAGACAGACAGACAGACATACACACCGAGACGGAAGGAGAGCGGCTGGCAGTCATGGATGGCTGGGCCGGCCATCTGGTCTGCCGACCCCGCTCTCCTCAGCACTGCTCCGCACCTGCCACCTCCAAAAACTGGGGTCTGACACGACCTGACACGACCTGACACGACCTGACACGACCTGACACGACCTGACACGACCTGTGGCCTGACACGACCTGTGATATGACACGACCTGTGGCCTGAGGTCTGACACGATCTGAGGTCTGACACGAGCTGTGTACGTGGTCTGACACGTCGATGAGAGCGAAGATGCAGATCGGTGTTCCGAATATGATCATCGCTGGAGAGATATCGGTGTTGGGGTAGGGGTTTGGTAGGGGTTGTTGCGATATTGCGACAGGGCAGTGAACAGCGGAGCTGTCGTGTCGATGGATCGTGTCGAGATGGTCTCTTGCCGGTTTGTATTTTATGCCTGGTCTTAGAGCACAGGTAGGTCAGGTAGGCACCCCAAACGGCCGATCGTAGAGCTGGCGCAGTGCTGCAGCTTTGGCCCCCGTCGTTAAATCGAGGGAGATGTTCACCTACTACAACCAGGGGCCTCGCCGACGGGGGGTCGGGGGGGGGGGGTCGTGATCTCCCCCCCCCCCCCACCCACCACCCCACACACTTTTGAAAACCGGGAGGGTCGACCTTCCACTTTTTATGGCGGTCGACCCTCCCCCTCTCACACTTTGTATGGCAGAAGCTGATTCCAGTAACCAGTTACTTGGATCAGGATGCATTTGAGTATTTTATCTACCGTGGTTGGATGTGTTGATACTTCAGTGATTTGCTGTTAGTTATAGTTATTTTGGCCATGACCGCCATTTCTGTAGCGTCTTTGGTCAGGGACGGTTGCATAGGCAGCGTTTTGAGTTACCTTCAAGTGTGACACACCATTGGCCGACTAATACCGTTATATGTACCTAAGTGATGTTTGTGTAGCACTACTACATTGCTGTTTTAACAGACACTCAAGACGTTGTGTTAGTACTCAGTGTTGACAAATGATACTAAACTTCGCAACGTTTAGTAATAATCCGTACTAAAAACCGTTTCCCCTCTTAGTATCTATTGGTACTAAAAACCTTCGAGGACGTGTTGGTTTTACAGACTTTGACCACGTTGGTCAAGCTAGCAGCAGGTTCAGCAGATGGATATCCATCTGTAGATGGATATTCAAACTGAAACGGACCCCTCAGATTGGGCCTAAAAGCTCCTAAATCATAGAACTTAACGTCCTGATCATGATGAGCATAAAAGCTAAGCTCGGCCCGACCTAGTTAAGAAGTTACAATGGGTCAAAGGTCGAGGTCATGTGGAGCGGACCCCTACGATTTCACTGAAAATCTACAATGTGATACAGTTTCACCTCCTGGTTACGATACGCATAAAAGCTAAGCTCGGCCCGCCTTAGTTAAGAAGTTACAATGGGTCAAAGGTCAAGGTAATTGGGGCGGACCCCTACGATTTCGCTAAAAATCTACAACGTGATACAGTTTCACCTCCTGATTACGATACGCATAAAAGCTAAGCTCGGCCCGACCTAGTTAAGAAATTACAATGGGTCAAAGGTCAAGGTTAACGGAGCGGACCCCTACGATTTCGCTGAAAATCTACAATATGATAAAGTATGACCTCCTGATTACGATAAGCATAAAAGCTAAGTTCGGCCCGCCCTAGTTAGGAAGTCACACTAAGTCTAAGGTCGAGTTCATCTAGGGTGGACCCCTACGATTTCACTGAAAATCTTTAATATGATAAAATTCGACCTCCTGATTACGATGCGCATAAAAGCTAAGCTCAGCCCGCCCTAGTTAAGAAGTTGCAATGGATCAAAAGTCGAAATCATCTGAGGGCTAAACTTTATGAAAGTCAACCTTGAGCCTTGCACGCACGTTCTTCGAGTTCGTCGTGTGGTTGCGTCTTCTATCATTGTTATTTATTGTTTATATTGTTGGCATTTGCTTGCGTTCCTTTTAATCTGTGACCTAGGCAATGTACAGCTTTATTGTAATAATCGGGCAGTAATCAGTAGCTGTATAGGGAATAGTTCACCTTTAACATGCATTTTAAACTGAGATCGGAGAACTGAGATGAGATAGGAGAATTGCAGGTCCTGGCTCAGGTAAAAAATGGTGCGTTGTAGTGCAATGATTTCATTAATGTCTTGTGCCAATATGTCTTCGCTTGTATTTTTTGTTGGATGTGTTTATTATCACTATGCTGTTATGCATTGAATGCCTATTTCATTTACTTACCATTTTTTTAGTAAGATACTTCATTGCAATGTTTTAACATGATGGGATCCCAGTCAGACATGCATTCCAAGGTTATTGCAAATAAGATGGTCTGCTTCCCCCCAAAAGTATAAACTACATATACAAGGGCGTAGCCAAGGGGGGGGGGGCAAGGGGGCCATAGCCCCCCCCCCCCCCCCCCCCCCCCCTGGAAGCCAGGCGGGCCCCTCTGGCGACCGAGCGAGGGCCCCCTGGGGCCGAAGGCCCCAGTGTTTTGGATGGTGTCAGGCGCCCACAAAACGCCTTACATCGCATAAAAGAACGCCCACAAACCTAAACAAATTGGGACACAAATCAATAACAGCACTTGCTTGTTTGTTAAAGGCATGTATATGTAAATACGTAGACAAGGGCCCAAACCAGTCTGGAGAGGGCCCTCTATCAGCTTTTGAAGGGCCCTGCCGATCTGCAGAGGGCCCCTGCCGGCATTTAGAGAGCCCCTGCCGGTTGTAGAGGGCCCTCTGTCGGCCCTTATAGGGCCCTGCCGATCTGTAGAGGGTCTCTGCCGATCTGGAGAGGGCCCCTGCCAGCCTTTAGAGGGCCCTGCCGATCTGTAGATCGCCCTGCGAATCTGTAGAGGGCCCCTACCAGCATTTAGAGAGCCCTGCCGACCTGTAGAGGGCCTTCTTCCAGCCTTTAGGGGCCCTGTCGATCTGCAGTGTCCCAGCCAATCTGCAGAGGGCCCTCTGCTGGCCTTTAGAGGGCCACTAATCTTTAGAGGGCCTCTGCCGGCATTTAGAGGGCCCTGTCGACCTGTAGAAGGCCCTCTTCCAGCTTTTTAGGGGCCCTGTCGATTTGCAGTGTCCCAGCCAATCTGCAGAGGGCCCTCTGCCGGCCTTTAGAGGGCCCTCCCAGACCAGCCGAGTGCCATGTTACACCTCCTGATGATTCTCTCACAGCTGGGTCTGGAGCCCTCTCAGACCAGGATTTGGGGCCCTCTCATACTGGGGCCTGTGGTAATCTTAACCGGCATTTCATATGACTCTGCCGGCCCTCTCAGTCTCAGACCGGACGAGGGCCCCTCTAACCGGCCTGGGCCCCTCTGAGATCGGCTAAGGCTCTCACGGAGCAGCCGAGGGCCCCTTGATATCACCTGAGGGCCCTCTCAGGCCCGGCCTGGGACCCCTCAGGCTGGGGCCAGGGGCCATCTTAACCAGTCTAGGGCCCTCAGACCAGAGTCTGGGCACTCCCAGACCAGCCAAGGGCTGCCTAGGTTCCAGAGGACCCATCTGGCCTCCATGAGGCCCACTCTGGCCTCCAGAGGGCCTACTCGGACCTCCAGAGGACCCGCTCTGGCCTCCAAGGCAGGGGCCCATCTGGTTTCCAGAGAGCCCCTCTGCCTTCCAAAAGGTCTGTCTGGCTTCCAGATGGCCCCTCTGTGCTTTTCAGAGGACCACTATTTGTCTTCCAAAGGGCAAATAGTGGTCCGAGTCCTGGCATCTGGCATCCAATGGGCCAGTTCTGACCTCCTGAGGGCCCATGCTGACTTCCTGAGGGCCCACTTGGACCTCCAGAAGGCACACTCTGGCACCCAGATATCTCACTCCGATTTCCAGAGGCCCCACTGGCCTCCAGTGGGCCCCTCTGGCTTCCAATGGTCCCCTTCTGGTTTATAGTGGGGTGGGCCCACTCTAGCTTCCAGGGGCCCTCTGATATGCAGAGGGCACCTCTGATCTCCAGAGGCCCTCTCTGGCCCCCAGAGGGCCCGCTCTCGCCAACAGAGGGCCCACTTAAAGACCCCCAAGAGGCTCATTCGAAACTCCACCTCCTGAGGACCCACTCCGGCTTCCAGAGGGACTCTCACCTCCGGAGGACCCAATCTGGCCTCCAGATGGCCCACCCTGACATCCAGAGGGCCCGCTCTGACCTCCTGAGGGCCCAGTCTGACATTCAGAGGGGCCCATATGGCTTCCAGTTGGGCCCACTCTGATCTGCAGGGTCCCGCTCTGGCCTCTAGAGGGCCCACTGCGCCTCCAGGGAGACCATTTAGACCCACAAGAGGACCCACTCTGGCCTCCAGCGGGCCCACTCTGAACTTCAGAGGGCCCACTCTGGCCTCCAGAGGGCTCCTCTGGCACAAGAGGACCCACCCTGACCCCCAGAAGGCTCACTCGGGCTTCCAGTTGGATCCACTGATCTACTGGGGCCCTCTGGTCTCCAGAGGGCCCACTCTGGCCTCCAGAAGGCTCACTCTGTCCTCCGGAGGGCCTATTTTGAGTTGAAGAGGGCGAAATCTGGTTTGTAGAGGCATATTTTGGCGTGTGAAAGGCAGATTTTGAGCTAAAGTGGTCCATTTGGGCCTACATTTGCCTTCAAGGTGGATGGATTTTCATGTTGGTGGATTTGCATGCATAGGCAAATGGACCAAACTTAGCATGACATTTCCACCACAATCAAAGCATATGTAGCAAATAGGTATATTGTATACCCGGGCCTGGGTTACTGCTGGGTCCCAGTCCGTCCCGCGGTACACAACGTGCTCCGGTCCCAAGTGACTGTATTTACTGCGCGCACACACACAGGCCCGCCGTCGGTCGCTGTCCAACTCCGTCTCCCGCGCGCGGGCCGATCGGGTTGGCGGCGGCTGGATACCCGCGCGCCATCTCTCGGCCAGCTCACCAACTCCCAGCTACATAGGGTCCGCTAGGGGAACTCCGTGAGGAGACAGACAGGGTACACCGGTCTGACGACACCACACCCTGCCTTCCTTAAAAGGGACGCTCCCTATAGCGCTGAACTATGCAGCCACCCGGTTCAGATACACCATTCGTACGCACACGCACAGACATTACACACGCACATACACCACGAGTTCACTTCAATAGCGTTCGATGAAGCGTTCTGGTCTCGTCGTGACCCGTCGCGAACGTCGTATCGGCGTGTCGTTGGCACGTTCCCCGGAGAGTCCCGCACTGCCGCCAGTCTCCGGGGTTCCCGCCGCCGGCTCAGGAGTCGCTGCACACCCGTCACCAGCGTCCCGCGACGCGTCGCCACCATCCGCCAGCGTGGGATCACCCGAACTGCCGTGTTCAGCCTCAGGAGCGTCGTCATCGCCGCCCCCGAACGCGGCGCTGCCGCCCCCGCAAACCGGCACGGCGCTGCCGCCTCCGCATACCGGCACGGCGCTGCCGCCTCCGCACACCGGCACGGCGCTGCCGCCTCCGCACACCGGCACGGCGCTGCCGCCATCGCACACCGGCCCGGCGCCGCCCACTGCCACGGCGCTGCCGCCGCCGCCCACTGCCACGGCACCGCCGCCGTCGCCCCCCGACACAGCGTTGCCCCCGGGCACCGGCACGGCGCTGCCGCCTCCGCACACCGGCACGGCGCTGCCGCCTCCGCACACCGGCACGGCGCTGCCGCCTCCGCATACCGGCACGGCGCTGCCGCCATCGCACACCGGCCCGGCGCCGCCCACTGCCACGGCACCGCCGCCGTCGCCCCCCGACACAGCGTTGCCCCCGCGCACCGGCACGGCGTGGCCGCCGCCCCCTGGCACGGCGCCGCTGCCTCTGGTTGTAGGCGCGGCGCTCGCGGGCGCCGATGCTCAGGTCCTTGGACTCCTCAGTCAGCTCACACTGCTGGTATGCGCTCTTGCAGTCAAGTTTCGCGAACCTCTTGCCCCTGATGCTGGCGAAGAGCTCTTCAGGGGACCTCAGAGGATGTCTTACCGGCTCCAGCTGCTGGTTGACAGTGATCCGGTAGTCTGCACACAGCCGCACCCCGTCCTGCTTCGGTATGGGCACTAGAGGTGTTCCCCAGCCAGAGAAGGTACCAGGTTTCATCTTCTCGGCCACACCCTCTCTGACCCAACGGTCCAGCTCTTTGTCCACCTGGGGCTGCAGTGCGAACGGGACTGGTCTTGCCTTCCTGTACACAGGCTGGGCACCTTCCTTCAGCTTCAGGCTGATCTTGATGGGCACCTTCCCCAGTTTTTCACTGAACACCTCCTGGTGTTTCAACAGCACCTCTTCCAGCTTCCGGCCACCCTTCACCTGTAGCACTGCGTGCGAGGTCAGGCCGAGAGCTGCAATCCACATGCGGCCCAACAGGTTGACAGACTTTGGCAGGTCTGCCACCACAATCTTCAGGGACTTGGTGACTGCCCCATACTGCACTTTCACTTCACCTTCCCCCTTGATTGGGATTGTGTGTCCGGTGAAGGAGGTCAGCACTAGCTTGGACTTGTTGAGCTTCAGGCCTGGGACAGGAGTCCCAGAGCCGATGATGCTCACTGGGCTTCCTGTATCTATCACAAACTTCATCTCACAACCATTCACCTGTACCTGGACCTCCGGTGCATTGATCTGCTCTGCCGCCTCCGCCACTTTGCCGACCTGCAGGTGCCACATTTCCTGGCGCGTCTCCAGGTCAGTGACCTCCTGCACCGAGCGAGAGCTGCTGGCGTTCCCGCAGTCCCTCTGCAGGTGCCCTGGCTGTCTACACCTGAAGCACACTGGCTCCCGCCTCGGTTTTCCGCTGGTCTTGGGCTTTGTCTCTGAGCGACATTCGGCCTTGATGTGCCCGGGTTTGCCACACTTGAAACAGGTGAACTGCCTAGTGCTTCCCTGCACCAGCTGCACCTCTCCTGCTTCAGGGCCTCTCATTTGGTCAATGAGGGCCTGCGTTCGCTCCATACCTGTCGCTACAGCCACCACATCTTGCAGGGTGAGGGTGTCTCCCTTCTCTGCAGCCCGCTGCAGAAGCCTCTCCTGCATCTTACCCCTCGTGCCTGCCAGACACTGGTTGCGGATGTCCTGGTCCACTGACTGCGCTGGGAAACCGCAGCGGTTGGCTGCTATCCGCAGACGTGCCAGATACTTATCAAACTTCTCGCCGGCCTCCATCTTCACACCCTGGAAGGCCAATCTTTCTGCGATGGTATTCCGAGCCGGAGCGAGGTAGGCCTTGAGTTTCGCCTTACACAACTCATATTCGCCGCCGACTTCTACCGGCTCAGGTAGTGTGCTGTACACTTGCTGGAGGTCCGGGCCAATGAGATGCAACAGGATCGCCTTTTTCCGCACCCCACTGCTGACCTCCATAGCGTCCATGTACAAGTCCACGCTAGTTAGCCACCGGTTGAAATCTTCACCCATCACGAAGCGTTCGACACACGGAAGCATGGCCGCCGCCATGTTTGTTGTCACTCGTCACTGATTGTCCCTGCCGCGCCACGTCCCGCGCGCCACCAGCGACCGCTTCCTCGCCGCTCCGCACCACGGCGCTGGCGACGCGTTTCCGCCAAGATGGCGCCGAAACGCCGCTCTCACCGACCACGCGCAACTCGGAACCGGCCCGCTGGCCCCGACTCGATGCCACGAAACCTGGGTATCCGGCGAAACTGCCACCCACATCGCACGAGTCCTCGCGAGTGTCCTCCACCCTCGCGATCCAGCGAACTCGATCCTCCGACCGAATCCCGGCACTCCCGACCACGTGCGGCGCGCAAACCACTTCACCACTTTCCAGTCCGAATTGACCTCGTCGCCAGGTATTGTGTACCTGCGCCTGAGTTACTGCTGGGTCCCAGTCCGTCCCGCGGTACACAACGTGCTCCGGTCCCAAGTGACTGTATTTACTGCGCGCACACACAGGTCGCCGTCGGTCGCTGTCCAACTCCGTCTCCCGCGCGCGGGCCGATCGGGTTGGCGGCGGCTGGATACCCGCGCGCCATCTCTCGGCCAGCTCACCAACTCCCAGCTACATAGGGTCCGCTAGGGGAACTCCGTGAGGAGACAGACAGGGTACACCGGTCTGACGACACCACAAGGTACATACATGCATAATATAAATATCTGCTGAACAAAAAAATAGGCCCAAATCATAGCACCCAACAGGGGTGGGCCCCTCATTGGCATTGTGCCGAGGGCCCCCTGCTCGCATGGGAGGGCCCCTGAGCTAATTCCCCCCCCCCCTGGGCAAATTTCTGCCTACGCCCCTGTACATATATCATATATAATTATAACAAAGGTTTGCTATTGTTGCAGACGGAAACATCATGCAAGCCCTGGCATTTAAGCTGGAACTGTCCGCGGCACGCTTCAAATCCTCCAGAGATTCTGCAGCTTATCACCGACGTCGGGATATCCTCTCAGAAGTTCTTGCAGCGCATGCACAAATTCAATGTGCACTCTGGAATGGGAGCTCTGGCAACAGCCGGCCTGTGAAATTCCGACAGCTCAGCTCCATGCCAGTCTGTACAGGCGAGTGAAGCTCCATGTCAGTCTGTGCAGGCGAGTGAAGCTCTATGCCAGTCTGTGCAGGCGAGTGAAGCTCTATGCCAGTCTGTACAGGCGAGTGAAGCTCTATGTCAGTCTGCAGGCGAGTGAAGCTCTATGCCAGTCTGTGCAGGCGAGTGAAGCTCTATGCCAGTCTGTGCAGGCGAGTGAAGCTCCACGCCAGTCTGTGCAGGCGAGTGAAGCTCTGTGCTAGTCTGTACAGGCGAGTGAAGCTCCATGCCAGTCTGTACAGGCGAGTGAAGCTCCATGCTAGTCTGTGCAGGCGAGTGAAACTCTATGCCAGTCTGTGCAGGCGAGTGAAGCTCTATACCAGTATGTGCAGGCGAGTGAAGCTCTATGCCAGTCTGTGCAGGCGAGTGAAGCTCTTTGCCAGTCTGTGCAGGCGAGTGAAGCTCTTTGCCAGTCTGTGCAGGCGAGTGAAGCTCTTTGCCAGTCTGTGCAGGCGAGTGAAGCTCTATGCTAGGCTGTGCAGGCGAGTGAAGCAGACGAAGCTCCATGCTAGTCTGTGCAGGCGAGCGAAGCTCTATGCCAGTCTGTGCAGGCGAATGAAGCTCTATGCCAGTCTGTGCGTTCCCGAGGCGCGATGGCTACCGCGGCGGCAGGGACGGCTATCAGGGCGGCCGGTCGCCGCTGCCCGAGACGGACCCGCCATCGCCGCCCGAACAGCCGTCGCCGCCGCAGCAGCAGCCGCCGTTGCCGCCGGATGACTGGGCCGCCCCCCGTCTCCACCGCCAACACCGACAAAGGAAGACGGAGATGCTGGCTCAGCAGGTGACGCTCAGCAGCAGACGACAAATTCTCAGCACAAATGGGTCCAGGCCCCGGGCCGGGGACACCCGCCCACCAGAGGACAGCATCCCACCCGCGGCGGTCCGCCAACCTAAGGTCAGCCGGCAGGTAGAGGGCAGTATCAGCCGGCTGGCCGCGGAGGCAGCGGCCACCATGACCAGTTCAACCAGTACAACCAGTACGGAAAGGAGCAGCAGGGATACTCGGAGGAGGGATACGACACCGACGCGTCGTACGTACGGCCAACAGGGAGACGGCTACGGCCAGGAGTACCCGGAGGAAGAACAGTACAACGATGAGAACGATACCAGGTTGTCGATTGCGGCGGTGACAACGCGCGACGATGGAGGACGTGCGTCTGTCCCGCTGTTCGTTCTTCAATGTGTAAATCCACTTGCCCGCTGTGTACGCACCACTTGTAGTGTTTAGATGTTTGTATGGTGTATGTGTAAAACGAACTTGCAAGGTTCTCAAAGTACAACAAAACTTATTGTACATAATCCATGACTTGTACATTGTGTTATGGTAATAGCTTCGTGATTCATGTTATGTAATTTATTTTTGTAATCAGTGTTACTTGATATGGCGACAGAGACGTTGGTGATCCATGTATGCTATTATCTGGCGAGTCGCGTCCTGCAGCGATACACAGTGTCCACATGACATCACGATTATACGTAATTCAAATCAGAACGCTGCATGTTCTGCATGTTCGTTCTGCATGTTCGTGCGAGTGTATTGCGAGTTCGTTCGTGGGAGTGTGCGATGTTCGTGCGAGTGTCAAACCAACCAATAGAACATGCCTCTTCCCACATGGGCTTTTAATGTCACCACCAGGGGGCAGGACAGGAGGGTACCAGGTCAGACCACCAGGGGCAGGACAGAAGGTACCAGGTCAGACCACCAGGGGGCAGGGCAGGAGATACGAGGTCAGACCACCAGGACAAGAGGTACCAGGTCAGACCACCAGGGGCAGGACAAGAGAGTATCAGTTAAGACAACTAGGGGGCAGGCCAGGAAGGTACCAGGTCAGACCGCCAGGGGCCAGGAAAGGAGGGCACCAGGTCAGACCACCAGGCGCCAGGACAGGAGGTAACTGATAAGACCACCTGGGGCAGGACAGGAGGGTACCAGTTGAGACCACCAGGGGGGGGGGGAGCGGGACAGGAGGGTACCACTCACACCACCAGGGGGGGGGGGTTGGACAGGAGGGTACCAGGTCAGACCACCCGGGGCAGGACAGGAGAGTATCAGACAAGCCCACCAGGGGGCAGGACAGGAGGGTACCAGGTCAGACCACCCTAAGGGCCATGACAGGAGGGTACCAGGTCAGAGCACCAGGCGACATGATAGGAGGTACCAGATCAGACCACCAGGGGGCAGGACAGGAGGGTACCAGGGCAGACCACCAGGGGCCATGCCAGGAGGGTACCAGGTCAGACCACCAGGTGGCAGGACAGGAGGTACCAGGTCAGACCACCAGGTGGCAGGACAGGAGGTACCAGGTCAGACCACCAGGTGGCAGGACAGGAGGTACCAGGTCAGACCACCAGGGACAGGACAGAAGGTACAAGATACGATCACCAGGGGAAGGACCGAGGGTATAGGTCAGACTACCAGGGGGCAGGACAGGAGGGTACCAAGTCAGACCACCATGGGCAGGACAGGAGGTACCAGGTCAAACCACCAGGGGCAGGACAGGAGGTACCAGGTCAGACCACCAGGGGGCAGGACAGGAGGTACCAGGTCAGACCACCAGGGACAGGACAGGAGGTATCAGGTCAGACCACCAGGGCAGGGCAGGAGGTACCAGGTCAGACCACCGGAGGGCAGGACAGGAGGGTACCAGATAAGACCACCAGGGGAGGACAGGAGGTACCAGATAAGACCACCAGTGGAGGACAGGAGGATGCCAGATTAGAACCCAGGGGGCAGGACAGGAGGGTACCAGATAAGAACCCAGGGGCAGGACAGGAGGGTACCAGGTCAGACCACCAGGGACAGGACAGGAGGTACCAGGTCAGAATACCAGGGGGCATGACAGGAGTTACCAGATAAGACCACCAGGGGCAGGACAGGAGAGTACCAGTTCAGACCACCAGGGGACAGGACAGGAGGGTACCAGGTCAGACCACCAGGGCCAGGACAGGAGAGTATCTGATAAGACCACCAGGGGGCAGGACAGGAGGGTACCAGGTCAGACCACCCTATGGGCCATGACAGGAGGGTACCAGGCCAGAGCACCAGGCGACAGGACAGGAGGTACCAGGTCAGACTACCAGGGGGCGTGACAGGAAGTACCAGATAAGACCACCAGGGTCAGGGCAAGAGGTACCAGGTCAGACCACCAGGGTCAGGACAAGAGGTACCAGGTCAGACCACCAGGGGGCAGGACAGGAGGGTACTAGGTCATACCACCAGGGGACAGGACAGGAGGGTACCAGGTCAGACCACCAGGGGGCAGGACAGGAGGGTTACCAGGTCAGACCACCAGGGGCAGGACAGGAGGGTACCAGATCAGACCACCAGGGGCAGGACCCTGACCCCCCAGTGGATCAGACACCCTGACCCCAGTTGTCTTACCTGGTACCCTGCCCCCTGGTGGTCTTATCTGGTACCTCCTGTCCTGCCTCTGGTGGTCTGACCTGGCACCTCCTGTCCTTCCCCTGGTGGTCTGACCTGGTACCTCCTGTCTTTCCCCTGGTGGTCTGACTTGGTACCTTCTGTCCTGCCCCTGGTGGTATGACTTGGTACATTCTGTCCTTCCCCTGGTGGTCTGACCTGCACCTCCTGTCCTGCCCCTGGTGGTATGACTTGGTACCTTCTGTCCTGCCCCTGGTGGTCTGACCTGATACCCTCCTGTCCTGTACCCTGGTGGTCTGACCTGGTACCTCCTGTCCTGCACCCTGGTGGTTTGACCTGGCACCTCCTGTCCTGCCCCCTGTCTTATCTGGTACCTCCTGTCCTGCCCCCTGGTACCTTCTGTCCTGCCCCCTGGTACCTTCTGTCCTGCCCCTGGTGGTCTGACCTGGTACCTCCTGTCCTGCACCCTGGTGGTCTGACCTGGTACCCTCCTGTCCTGCCCCCTGGTGGTCTTATCTGGTACCCTGCTGTCCCTGGTGGTCTGACCTGGTACCTCCTGTCCTTTCTCCTGGTTGTCTGACCTGGTACCTTCTGTCTTTCCCCCTGGTGATCTGACCTAGTACCTCCTGTCCTGTCCCCTGGGTTCTTATCTGGTACCCTCCTGTCCTCCCCTGCTGGTCTTATCTGGTACCGCCTGTCCTGCCCCTGGTGGTCTGACCTGGTACCTACTGACCTGCCCCCTGGTGTTCATATCTGGTACCTCCTGTCCTGCCCCCTGGTGGTCTGACCTGGTACCCTCCTGTCTTGCCCCCTGGTGGTCTGACCTGGTACCCTCCTGTCCTTCCCCCTGGTTTTAGCTGGCACCTTCTGTCTTGCCCCATGGTGGTCTTATCTGGTACCTCCTGTCCTGCCCCTGCTGGTCTGACCTGGTAATCTCCTGTCCTGCCCCCTGGTGGTCTTAACTGGTACCCTCCTGTCCTTCCCCCTGGTTTTAGCTGGTACCTTCTGTCTTGCCCCATGGTGGTCTTATTTGGTACCTCCTGCCCTGCCCCTGGTGGTCTACCCTGGTACTCTCCTGTCATGCCCCCTGGGGGACTGACCTGGGGCCCTCCTGTCTTGCCACCTGGTTGTCTGACCTGGTGCCCTCCTGTCCTTCCCCCTGGTGGTCTGAACTGGTACCCTCATGTCCTGTCCCTGGGTTCTTATCTGGCATCCTCCTGTCCTGTTCCTGGTGGTCTTATCTGGTACCTCCTGTCCTGCCCCTGGGTTTTTATCTGGTACACTCTTGCCCTGCCCCAGTTGGTATTATCTGATACCTCCTGTCCTGCCCCTGGTGGTCTGACCTGGTACCCTCCTGTCCTGCCCCTGGGTTCTTATCTGGTACCCTCCCGTCCTTCCCCCTGAGTTCTAATCTGGCATCCTCCTGTCCTCCACTGGTCTTATCTGGTACCTCCTGTCCTGCCCCTGGTGGTCTGGCCTGGTACCTCATGTCCTGCCCCTGGTGGGTGGTCTGCTTGGTACCCTCCTGTCCTGCCCCCTGGTAGTCTGACCTGTACCATCCGGTCCTTCCCCCTGGTGGTCGTATCTGGTACCTTTTGTCCTCCCCATGGTGGTCTTATCTGGTGCCCTCCTGTCCTGCCCTCCGGTGGTCTGACCTGGTACCTCCTGCCCTGCCCTGGTGGTCTAACCTGGTACCTCCTGCCCTGCCCTGGTGGTCTAACCTGGTACCTCCTGCCCTGGTGGTCTAACCTGGTACCTCCTGCCCTGGTGGTCTAACCTGGTACCTCCTGCCCTGGTGGTCTAACCTGGTACCTCCTGCCCTGGTGGTCTAACCTGGTACCTCCTGGCCTGTCCCTGGTGGTCTGACCTGGTGCCCTCCTGTCATGGCCCCTGGTGGTCTGACCTGGTACCTCCTGTCCTGCCCCCTGGTGGTCTGACCTGGTACCTCCTGTCCTGCCACCTGGTGGTCTGACCTGGTGCCCTCCTGTCCTGCCACCTGGTGCCCTCCTGTCATGGCCCCTGGTGGTCTGACCTGGTACCTCCTGTCCTGCCACCTGGTGGTCTGACCTGGTGCCCTCCTGTCCTGCCACCTGGTGCCCTCCTGTCATGGCCCCTGGTGGTCTGACCTGGTACCTTTAGCGACGCTATGTATCAGTCACTAACAATTGCTTCGTATACGCGACATGAATACGTATATTGTTCTGGTCAGCAACACGTCCGAACGGCTCGAGGGTCCCGGCAAGAAGAAGGAAGACGCTAGGTGCGTGAGCGCGGAGTCGGACGGAGAAACAGATATTTGAAATAAGAAGTTGGTGCATTGATGAACATAGGTGAAAATGATAATTAGAATATGAAATCATTAATGAAAGATAAATACACAGTTGCATGAGATTCTGAAGGTGAATAATGCAGGTATGAAAAAGTATTGAAGAACTGGTGCTGCGGCCTAGCGGCAAGCGCACGCACTATGAATGCAGCTGCTGTCGCAGCGGCAGTGGCGGCGCTGCTGTCGCAGCGGCGGCCTGGGCGAGTCACAAGCAAGATGCAATGACGCCCACATTGCTCCCCCCCCCCCCCCCCCCCCCCCAGACGCGTCCACCAAAGGTGACGCGGCGGTAACGCGCCGACGGTTGCACCGCGCGACCCGAGCGGGTCCGCAAGATGGGGCGTGGCAGGGCGACGGGAGGCGGAGGCTGGACGACTGGCATTGGCGTCGCAGCGGGTGCGGCTGCTGGCGATGGCGCTGCCAGCCCGGCAGCGGGTGGAAGGCGTGGTCCTTGGTCGGGTGGCGCCGTCTCGCTGTGGTCCGGCGGGCGCAGGAACAGCTCCTGGGTCTGGTGGTGATGGGCCGGGTGCCGCGGCAGGTTGCCGCGCGGTTGGAGACAGGTGGATCGGGTAGGTGGCGCTGTCGGCGGTGGTGCGTTGTCCAGGTGGGCTGGTTTGACACGGTCCACCGAGACGTCATGCCGGGTACCGCGGTCCACGGTCACCGTCTTCGGGCTCCGTGCCACGATGCGGTAGGGTCCGTCGTACGGCGGAGCGAGCGGAGGCTTCACCGCGTCGTGCCGAACGAACACGTGAGAGGCGTGCTCCAGAGCGCGCGGCACGTAGGGGCGGCCTGCAGCTGTTCGTGGCGCCGTCGGTCGCAGCGCCCTCATGGTGCGCTGCAGGTTGGCCGCGAACGATGCAGGCGTTGGAGGCTCTGTCTTGGCCGGGGCGATGAGCTCGTTGGGCAGACGCAGGGGCGTGCCGTAGACGAGCTCCGCTGCGCTGCAGCCGATGCTGCAGCCTCAGCGCGGAGCGGATGCCGAGCATCACCAGCGGGAGGGCGTCTGTCCAGCGGGTCGGTGGAGACGCACGCGGTGCCGCGGCTCGGTGGAGACGCACGCAGTGCCGCCGTGAGCTGGCGGTGCGGCGGTGGCGACCTGGACTGACGGCGTCCGTCCAGTGGTCGGCGTGCAGCCGCGCGCAGTGCCGCCGTGAGCTGGCGGTGCGGCGGTGGCGACCTGGACTGACGGCGTCCGTCCAGTGGTCGGCGTGCAGCCGCGCGCAGTGCCGCCGTGAGCTGGCGGTGCGGCGGTGGCGACCTGGACTGACGGCGTCCGTCCAGTTGTAGGCGTGCAGCCGCGCGCAGTGCCGCCGTGAGCTGGCGGTGCGGCGGTGGCGACCTGGACTGACTGCCGTCTTCTCCGTCTTCCTTTGTCGGTGTTGGCGGTGCAGACGGGGGGCGGCCCAGTCATCCGGCGGCAACGGCGGTTGCTCCGGGGGCTGCGGCGGCGGCGGCTGTTCGGGCGGCGGTGGTAGGTCCGTCTCGGGCAGCGGCGACCGGCCGTCCTGATAGCCGTCCCTGCCGTCGCGGTAGCCATCGCGCCTCGGAAACGCACAGACTGGCATAGAGCTTAACTCGCCTGCACAGACTGGCATAGAGCTTCACTCGCCTGCACATACTGGCATAGAGCTTCACTCACCTGCACAGACTGACATAGAGCTTCGCTCGCCTGCACATACTAGCATGGAGCTTCGTCTGCTTCACTCGCCTGCACAGACTGGCATAGAGCTTCACTCGCCTGCACAGACTGGCATGGAGCTTCACTCGCCTGTACAGACTGGCATGGAGCTGAGCTGTCGGAATTTCACAGGCCGGCTGTTGCCAGAGCTCCCATTCCAGAGTGCACATTGAATTTGTGCATGCGCTGCAAGAACTTCTGAGAGGATATCCCGACGTCGGTGATAAGCTGCAGAATCTCTGGAGGATTTGAAGCGTGCCGCGGACAGTTCCAGCTTAAATGCCAGGGCTTGCATGATGTTTCCGTCTGCAACAATAGCAAACCTTTGTTATAATTATATATGATATATGTACAGGGGCGTAGGCAGAAATTTGCCCAGGGGGGGGGGCAATTAGCTCAGGGGCCCTCCCATGCGATCAGGGGCCCTCGGCACAATGCCAATGAGGGGCTCACCCCTGTTGGGTGCTATGATTTGGGCCTATTTTTTGTTCAGCAGATATTTATATTATGCATGTATGTACCTATTTGCTACATATGCTTTGATTGTGGTGGAAATGTCATGCTAAGTTTGGTCCTATGCATGAAAATCCACCAACATGAAAATCCATCCACCTTGAAGGCAAATGTAGGCCCAAATGGACCACTTTAGCTCAAAATCTGCCTTTCACACGCCAAAATATGCCTCTACAAACCAGATTTCGCCCTCTTCAACTCAAAATAGGCCCTCCGGAGGACAGAGTGAGCCTTCTGGAGGCCAGAGTGGGCCCTCTGGAGACCAGAGGGCCCCAGTAGATCAGTGGATCCAACTGGAAGCCCGAGTGAGCCTTCTGGGGGTCAGGGTGGGCCCTCTGGAAGCCAGAGGAGCCCTCTGGAGACATGAGGGCCCTCTGGAGGCCAGAAGGCCCTCTGCAGGCCAGAGTGGGCCCTCTGCAGGCCAGAATGGGCCCTCTGAAGTTCAGAGTGGGCCCACTGGGGGGCCAGAGTGGGTCCTCTTGTGAGTCTAAATGGTCTCCCTGGAGGCGTAGTGGGCCCTCTAGAGGCCAGAGCGGGGCCCTGCAGATCAGAGTGGGCCCAACTGGAAGCCATATGGGCCCCTCTGAATGTCAGACTGGGCCCTCAGGAGGTCAGAGCGGGCCCTCTGGATGTCAGGGTGGGCCATCTGGACGCCAGATTGGGTCCTCCGGAGGTGAGAGTCCCTCTGGAAGCCGGAGTGGGTCCTCAGGAGGTGGAGTTTCGAATGAGCCTCTTGGGGGTCTTTAAGTGGGCCCTCTGTTGGCGAGAGCGGGCCCTCTGGGGGCCAGAGAGGGCCTCTGGAGATCAGAGGTGCCCTCTGCATATCAGAGGGTCCCTGGAAGCTAGAGTGGGCCCACCCCACTATAAACCAGAAGGGGACCATTGGAAACCAGAGGGGCCCACTGGAGGCCAGTGGGGCCTCTGGAAATCAGAGTGAGATATCTGGGTGCCAGAGTGTGCCTTCTGGAGGTCCAAGTGGGCCCTCAGGAAGTCAGCATGGGCCCTCAGGAGGTCAGAACTGGCCCATTGGATGCCAGATGCCAGGACTCGGACCACTATTTGCCCTTTGGAAGGCAAATAGTGGTCCTCTGAAAAGCACAGAGGGGCCATCTGGAAGCCAGACAGACCTTTTGGAAGGCAGAGGGGCTCTCTGGAAACCAGATGGGCCTCTGCCTTGGAGGCCAGAGCGGGTCCTCTGGAGGCCAGAGTGGGCCTCATGGAGGCCAGATGGGTCCTCTGGAACCTAGGCAGCCCTTGGCTGGTCTGGGAGTGCCCAGACTCTGGTCTGAGGGCCCTAGACTGGTTAATATGGCCCCTGGCCCCAGCCTGAGGGGTCCCAGGCCAGGGCCTGAGAGGGCCCTCAGGTGATATCAAGGGGCCCTCGGCTGGTCCGTGAGAGCCTTAGCCGATCTCAGAGGGGCCCAGGCCGGTTAAAGGGGCCCTCGTCCGGTCTGAGACTGAGAGGGCCGGCAGAGTCATATGAAATGCAGGTTAAGATTACCACAGGCCCCAGTATGAGAGGGCCCCAAATCCTGGTCTGAGAGGGCTCCAGACCCAGCTGTGAGAGAATCATCAGGAGGTGTAACATGGCACTCGGCTGGTCTGGGAGGGCCCTCTAAAGGCCGGCAGAGGGCCCTCTGTAGATTGGCTGGGACACTGCAGATCAACAGGGCCCCTAAAAAGCTGGAAGAGGGCCTTCTACAGGTCGACAGGGCCCTCTAAATGCCGGCAGAGGCCCTCTAAAGATCAGTGGGCCCTCTAAAGGCCAGCAGAGGGCCCTCTGCAGATTGGCTGGGACACTGCAGATCGACATGGCCCCTAAAGGCTGGAAGAAGGACCTCTACAGGTCGGCAGGGCCCTCTAAATGCTGGTAGGGGCCCTCTACAGATTCACAGGGCGATCTACAGATCGGCAGGGCCCTCTAAAGGCTGGCAGGGGCCCTCTCCAGATCGGCAGAGACCCTCTACAGATCGGCAGGGCCCTATAAGGGCCTACAGAGGGCCCTCTACAACCGGCAGGGGCTCTCTAAATGCCGGCAGGGGCCCTCTGCAGATCGGCAGGGCCCTTCAAAAGCTGATAGAGGGCCCTCTCCAAACTGGTTTGGGCCCTTGTCTACGTATTTACATATACATGCCTTTAACAAACAAGCAAGTGCTGTTATTTATTTGTGTCCCAATTTTGTTAGGTTTGTGGGCGTTCTTTTATGCGATGTAAGGCGTTTTGTGGGCGCCTGACACCATCCAAAACACTGGGGCCTTCGGCCCCAGGGGGCCCTCGCTCGGTCGCCAGAGGGGCCCGCCTGGCTTCCAGGGGGGGGGGGGGCTATGGCCCCCTTGCCCCCCCTTGGCTACGCCCTTGTATATGTAGTTTATACTTTTGGGGGAAGCAGACCATCTTATTTGCAATAACCTTGGAATGCATGTCTGACTGGGATCCCATCATGTTAACACATTGCAATTAAGTATCTTACTAAAAAAAATGGTAAGTAAATGAAATAGGCATTCAATGCATAACAGCATAGTGATAATAAACACATCCAACAAAAAATACAAGCGAAGACATATTGGCACAAGACATTAATGAAATCATTGCACTACAACGCACCATTTTTTACCTGAACCAGGACCTGCAATTCTCCTATCTCAGTTCAAAATGCATGTTAAAGGTGAACTATTCCCTATACAGCTACTGATTACTGCCCGATTATTACAATAAAGCTGTACATTGCCTAGGTCACAGATTAAAAGGAACGCAAGCAAATTCCAACAATGTAAACAATAAATAACAATGATAGAAGACGCAACCACACGACGAACTCGAAGAACGTGCGTGCAAGGCTCAAGGTTGACTTTCATAAAGTTTAGCCCTCAGATGATTTCGACTTTTGATCCATTGCAACTTCTTAACTAGGGCGGGCTGAGCTTAGCTTTTATGCGAATCGTAATCAAGATGTCGAATTTTATCATATTAAAGATTTTCAGTGAAATCGTAGGGGTCCGCCCTAGATGAACTCGACCTTTGACTTAATGTAACTTCCTAACTAGGGCGGGCCGAACTTAGCTTTTATGCTTATCGTAATCAGGAGGTCATACTTTATCATATTGTAGATTTTCAGCGAAATCGTAGGGGTCCGCTCCGTTAACCTTGACCTTTGACCCATTGTAATTTCTTAACTAGGTCGGGCCGAGCTTAGCTTTTATGCGTATCGTAATCAGGAGGTGAAACTGTATCACGTTGTAGATTTTTAGCGAAATCGTAGGGGTCCGCCCCAATTACCTTGACCTTTGACCCATTGTAACTTCTTAACTAAGGCGGGCCGAGCTTAGCTTTTATGCGTATCGTAACCAAGAGGTGAAACTGTATCATATTGTAGATTTTCAGTGAAATCGTAGGGGTCCACTCCACATGACCTCGACCTTTGACCCATTGTAACTTCTTAACTAGGTCGGGCCGAGCTTAGCTTTTATGCTCATCATGATCAGGACGTTAAGTTCTATGATTTAGGAGCTTTTGGGCCCAATCTGAGGGGTCCGTTTCAGTTTGAATATCCATCTACAGATGGATATCCATCTGCTGAACCTGCTGCTAGCTTGACCAATGTACTTTGACCCTTGTAAGGCCCTCCTATAACAACAGGTAGGACGAAGTTTTATACCAAAATTATACCAGATTTTCCATGACATTTAATTATTTAATTCATGCAACAATTGATCGCACTTATATTAGAAGTTTAGAAATAGAAAACATATTTTTATGACAAATAATTCTTAGTTTTGTATTTATAAGAAGCATTAAGAACTTTTCGTATGAAATCTGAAATATTTGACTGAACACCAAAATAGCAACTAACTTTCAGTAT
>JAXIVJ010004021.1:55000-87485 GCA_036785665.1 Chirona hameri
CCCTCTAGTTTTTCATAGACCATGTGAAGTCAGTGGTGAGGCTCATGCCATCTTTGGAATATTCTGCCAAGTTTACTTACCTGGTTTACTTACCTGGTTTACTTACCTGGTTTACTTACCTGGTTGGGTTCCAAGTGTCCATGGAGAGGAATTGTGGAGGATTTGGCTTCAGGAGATTTTGACCCCGGACACAAAAGACGCGCCAGTCAGTATGAATCGCTTACTTACAAGTTGCAGAAATCTAGGGGATCTGACTGGAGATGTGCGTCTCCTATCACAAAATTCAACAGAATAATAACAAGTTTCTTGATACCTAATTCAGTGAGGAACATCCATTTTACACAGATAAAGCGCAGTTGCCAAGCAAGAATCAACCTACATAAGTGTACAGTGCATCATTGATATCCCGGTCTAGCATGCGTTTACATGCAGTTACATCGTGTGCGCATACAGTGCTAGCAGGTAAAATCAAAGAGTTCCATGCAGATATACACCTTTGTGAAAAAGAATGCTTCCTAACATCAGTATGAATTACAGTGGGAAGATTTGTGGCAGTGGCCGAGTGTGATTCTGAGGAGGCTGATGAAATAAATAAGCAGGCGAGATGCAAGATGTATCATTAAAGATCTTCCAGTACTGAATGAGGTCTGCACACAACAGTCTCCCCTGGATAGAGTAGAGATTCAGAGTTCTTAGTCTTTCCCCATAGGCAGTGATGACCTACGTTACGCTACGGTATGTATTTTTGGTAACACGTAGCTCAATAAATCGTTCCGTTGCGTAATTGAAGTATTTCGTAGCGTACTACCGAAAAATATTCAAATAGCGTAACTGCTACGTAAAGTATTTCGTAGCATAACATCAGTGGGCGGCGCCACAGCGGGGGAGGGCCCGGCAGACTGGTTATTGATTCAACTGTTTTGGAACGATTCAATCATGATTCATTTTGGAATCTGAATGATTCAATCACTGTTTGATTCCTGGATACAATTTTGAGCATTGATTCTTTCTGATTCAAAGAATCAAAACAAATATTTTAATCGATTCATGTTTGATTCAACATTGAAATATATATGTGGTGAATTTATGTCAAATCAATGCAAAATGGAAACACATATATCTGAGTATGATCATTAAAACATTGTTACAGCAATACTATTTCAGTATAAATGAATGTAGCCACCGGGTCCGGGACTGCATGTTTTTGCACAATTTACCAGTGTACTTGAATCGTTAAGAATCGTGAAATCTTTTGATTCAATCAGCCTTGGTTTGATGCGGGTTTTGATTCAATCACGATTCATGAATCAAAAGATCTGGTGGTGAATCAATATTTTTTTTTTATTCAAGGAATTTTGATTGAACGATTCCAATCGATTCAATCAGTGTTGAATCAATAACCAGTCTGGCCGGAGGGGCAGGGGCGGGCAAATATTGCGCCCCCGGACTTAAGGAGGCCCCTTAAAAACAAAGGGAGGCCTCTCGCAAATATACATAAATACTGAGCAGTTCCTAAATAGATAGACAATTGGAATGAGCTTCAAGTCGCTCCTTGAAATAACAACCGGGAGATGTTCCGAGGAGGAACCTAAAAAAATAAGCGTGACAAATTCCAAGGAGGCCTTAAAATGACAATTGAGGCAAACTCCAAGAAGACCCTAAACACTACCCACACAAGCTCCAAATATCCCCTGAAGAGATGCCCGACACAAGCACCAAAAAAAACGCGAAAAGACAGCCGAGACAACCTCCTAAAATGCCCCTAAGAAGACAACCGATATATACTCCACATAGGCCCCTACGACAATAACCGGGAAAGCTGTTCATGTGATACTTCAGAGGAGGCTTCTACAACCGCAACATATTCCGAGAAAGCCCCTAGGAAGGCGGCCGAGAAGGTTTTTGACGAAGCTCCACGAAAATAGCCGGGAAGTCCCTTTCTCAAATGGAGCCCTTGCCTTCGGTTTGCCCCTCCCCGACACAAATCAATGGCGCTGCCCTGCATAGCATATGTTGCTGATGGTAATGGGTATCTCATTGGTATCTTATATAGCTTATTGTTAAATTATAACGTCTTATGGATCGACGGTTACATTACCGTTTCCCTGTTTCCCTGTAATTAAGGCGCCATATTTTATTGATTCAACTCGCCGTTGACTGGCGTCTCAGCCGAAGGTGACTGACGACAAATCTTGCTCCTCAGTCGAGACGTGGATACTGTTTGTCACAAACGTTTTGAAAATCCAAGAAATGTTTTGCAGCAAAAGCGGTGTGTTATTTTTGAGCGGTGTGGTATTCTTTGAGTTTGTATGCCTATATTTTTCAGACTTATTTACGTTTAACTTAGTTTTCATCTAACTCGTAGACTCGTAGATTCGTCACTGAATTTGCAGTATCATAGAAGAAGTTATCGACATTTTTGCTCAGTTTTGTTTTTATATATATAAATTAAGTCCGAATCATTTGGGTGAATTAATTTTCGACGTCAGGTTTCGCGCTAAGCAGAGCTTGTTGCATAGGCCCTGACCCAACCATCAGACCTCGCAAATCCTGGTAACTGGCATAATTTAGAAGCGAAAGTTTTGCATACACGAACATACCTGGACATTTAGGACGAGGTCCACCCCGCTCTCTGACGTCACCTGACCTGACTTGTGCGTGTGCGTCGAGTGCGACCGCTGCCACCAGCCGCAGGTCATCCTAGTCGGGGGCAAATAGCGAGTGCCGAAGTGACTTGAACCCGGCCTGCCACACTGAGTGAGGTCTACCATCTAAAGCTCAGCGCTCTACCGTCTGAGCTACAAGAGCGAACACGTTAACCCGCGCACTGCAGGGGGGTTGATTTCCGCCCCCCCCCCCTCAGGTTTTTCAAAGATAGCGAAAAAACGGCGGCGCGCAGCGCCGCCGGGTTTTGATACACCTGTTAGGACATCAATTGCGCACATTTTGAGAGAAAAAAATATGCTCGGGTCATCTCAGGTCAGGTCACCAGACCAGGGCCTCGTTTCATAAAGCGGCGTAACCTACGAACCTACGTAGTTGACGCCGATTTTGGCGTAGCCTACGCCAATTCCGTTTCATAAAGAAAAAAAACGGCGTAAGCTACGCCATTGAAACTACGCCGCTTCATTTACGTCAAAGCACCGAATTGTTCGTAAGTTACGGCATTTGCGTTTCATAAAAGGGCGTAGCTTATGTAAAATAATATTTCGGGGCCTTGATTTTCGGTAAAAAGCAACTCAAGGATTTGTTGCGTTGTTTTAGTGCTCCGATGGCCTTGAAAGTTGTTTTGATTGCCTTGCTGGCATATTTTGTGAGCCTGGCGGCGATATTAGAGGCTGGTGTGATGATTTTACATCGAAACTTACTTCAAGAGCATAGCAAGATATTTATGTGAAGCACGAAACTGAAGTATTAGTTAAATCTCTGAAGAATTTGAGTGTCTCAAATACCATGTGGACCACCTCATGACATACATGTGTTTGTAAGAATTGATTTATAATTCACTGTAGTCTCATATCATTTGTGCAATGTTGTAATAGATGGCAAACATTGTTTTCAATGAATTAACATGATTTACAAGACTTCTCTGACCAGAAGTAGTGAGCAAGGTGATAGCGTAATGCCGACTGGCAGTTGGGCAGGGTAACGGTGGGGCTGGCGTCACCCTCGCGGCCGGGTAATCAAATCAAGGTTCAGGTTACTATCACCGTTGTTGGTCTGGAGTCATGGGGAAGCTTAATGACGTCACCAGATTCTGGCTACGAGCGAATCTTAGGCGGACCTGATCGGACTTAATGGCTACGAGCAGTAAGTTTCGTCGCGATCGGACTTAATGGCTACGAGCTGTAGGCCGACCCGATCGGACTTAATGGCTACGAGCTGTATGCCGACCCGATCGGACTTAATTACTACGAGCTGTAGGCCGACCCGAACAGACTTAATGGCTACGAGCTGTAGGCCGACCCGATCGGACTTAATTACTACGAGCTGTAGGCCGACCCGATCAGACTTAATGGCTACGAGCTGTATGCCGACCCGATCGGACTTAATTACTACGAGCTGTAGGCCGACCCGATCAGACTTAATGGCTACGAGCTGTAGGCCGACCCCATCGGAGGGGAGGGGAGGGGAGGGGAGGGAAGGGAAGGGAAGGGAAGGGAAGAGAAGAGAAGAGAAGAGAAGAGAAGAGAAGAGAAGAAGAGAAGAGAAGAGAAGAGAAGAGAAGAGAAGAGAAGAGAAGAGAAGAGAAGAGAAGAGAAGAGAAGGGAAGGGAAGGGAAGGGAAGGGAAGGGAAGGGGAGGGGAGGGGAGGGGAGGGGGGGGGGGGGGGGGGGGGTGGTAGGGAGGGACCCTAGCGCCCTCTGCCTGGATCCGTGCCTGGATTACGGATTATATGTATATATAAAGTAAATCTGTCTCGCATCCTTTTGCGTTGTGTGCTGGCAAGTGGCAATATGTCCGATTCATTTTTGAGACGAGGATTTCTGTTGGTGGTTCTATCGGCATTATCGCCATGACTGTTCACATGCAATAGAAAGCGTATTATTAATTTGATTTACTAGTAATGTATTCATTAAATAAGAACAAAAAACGAAAATCACGCGAGCTTTTCACTAAACCCACATACGTGCGGGCTTTAAATTATCACACCGGATACGTGGGCTCGATAATGGCAGCTCTAATGGCTTTCGCCTGGGTCCAGAAAATATTTGTTATTTATTTACTCAGAAACGATATTTTAATATTATGTATTTTACAAATATTTTTTACATATTTTTATTATTCCAATTTCAATCATTGCATTAAAAACAAATGTTTATTATAATGCTTTCAATACACTTCAATTTTTAAAACACCCTTGATTGTTTACGCCAGCAACGCACACTGCGCCGGAGTAAACAACTCCGTCGGCACCTTGGTGAAACCAGGGTAATAGAACAACGGGTATAACAGTAAGGAATTTAACGCCCAAATTAATGAGACAAGATATAATTTTTCTGGTAATTGTTTTGTCTATTATATATTGACAGTATTGTTTGATATCCATATCTTCTATTTCCATAGATTATATCTTCATTTAGTTAATTTAATTCCACCAAATATACGACGTAGTAGTCGAAGTAGTGTATATTTCAGTACCTGTAGTGCAACTGTAGTGGATTTGGAAGCGGTCACGAAAACTCAACTATAACGCACGAAATACATTCGTTGTGCTTTTGTTTTGAGATAAAAAAAATACATGATGAGCCATCCATGATCCTGCGGTAGGCATGTTGGTAGGTGGTCACCTACCTAAATCCTAAATAAAGTAGTTTGTGGGGATGTTGTGACTATATATTTTTATTATTTTTATTTCTTGTGAAACACATAATAACGAGATCATAGCTTTGATATTGTTGAATACTGCTGAATGTTTTGATTGCATGGCTTTCTTAGGCCAGGCCCAATGCTAGCAATGCTGCGGGTACAGGCTCAGGCTCTGACCGTGCCATCCTAACGAAGTTCCAGGTCATTGATAGACTGAAGTGGCTAAGTTTTACATTTAAATTTCCTTATGTCTGGGGGTGGGCTGCACTGCCCACCAGCTCCTCTTGATCTGACCTTGAATGTGGCTGCTGCCACCGCCCACCATGACTTGGTGCATCAGCATGTTGATGTCATTTCTGCCAGAGACAAATACCTATGATGTCCCAAACCCGTTGCAGTGCATGTCGATTGTAAGCTTTGGAGATGAAATAGATCAATATTATGTTAGTACATCTTGAACATAAGGTTACATTCATTATCGAATATTTAAATTAAAATTAAAGGTACTAACATATCATATTACAATATTGTGGAAACACTGCGAAAAAATGGTTTGACCTAATAATAGCTAATGAGATATTGGCTTTGACCCAGTGATCACGTACATTTATAAGGTCACTGAAGGATGTGGAAGGTCAATAATTGTCATGAAATGTGCCAAAATCAGAGGGTTCGGCCGCCAAAAGCGATACAACTACGTTGCTGTGGCGGCGCACACGGCACACTATATATAATTGGAGCTACATGACCTATTTACCTAGCTTGGCTTCTGTGACATCACAAGTCACCAATTAGAGGTCAATCAGGGAGGCGTGAGATGAAAAAGGCCGGCATAACGAATGATGTATGAATCATGACTATGCATTGGGTCCAACGCAAAAATACTTGGTGCCTCGGATTCGAACCCACGGTCGGCAATGGGCGTTACGACATTGGTTATCCCCCAAGCCCATTTGACCACTTTTCGCTTAGAAAATCGAAAAATGGTAAATACAAACGTTGTAGCAAAGGCTTGTAGCTATCTTTTCCAGAAGTCAGATTTAAAATATGTTCCATAGGTTACGAGCCAGCCTCGTCTGAAAATCATCGATTTAACATGGGAACCCTATGGTGTAGTATATTTTTAACGCCCAAACGCCCGCGTGCTGCCAACTGTTACTGGTGGGGGCTGGGTGAAACGGACTCATTTACGATGCGTAGCTTTTGATGGCGTAACTCACGCATTTCGTAAGTTACGCCAAAAGCTTTATGAAACGAGGCCCTGTCGTGGTTAACAGAGTGTCATGATTCGACCGTGGAGCTGCAGCTGTGGTCATGTCATGCCGATGGGTTATATGCATAGTCGGTGGCATGCCGATCGGGCAGAATGAACCGCCCGTCCGTCGAAACCGTGTTCACGCATGGCTTGGTTCTGAGAGAAGAAAACACGCGGAGAGTTCAGCATGTAACGTCATAAAATGATGCAGCGCGACAGCAGCTGCGACTTTAACGTACACGTAACACACTACATACTTAATCACATAATAAGTCCTATTTGTCTGTGGGTACTGGGTATGCTATCCAATTGAAATAATCTCAAATGCACGCCTAAATTGTGTAGTATAGTCGTTAAATATTGACCAAACTAGTGCATCATTTGTGCTGGTGATTGTGTATTTGTTGCCAGCGAACACTATGTATCGCGCGCTGTTGGTTTCAGATAGAGCGATGGACGAGTTTATCCAGGAGCCGTCACTGTTTGACGAGGTGCTGCGGTACGGCCTGTACGCCGGCGCCGTGTTCCAGCTGGTGTGCATCGCGGCCGTCATCTTCTCCCCTTCTGATGCCGACCACAAGGTGAGGAGGAGCGACGCGTCCCTCAGCCACTTAGCACGGGCGAAGGCAGGTCTCTGCCGGGGGTGACTGCAATCACTCGGCTCGAGCAAGCCTATTTACGTGGTGAATGTGTAGGTTGCATTTTATGCTAGCGACCAAAAACAAAGGGAAGGGTGATGAAGATGTAAGGGAAAAGGTGGAATGATAAGATCGGAAAAGGCTGATTATGAGAGATGTATTCCGGGGATTATTGATGCATGTGGAGGTGGAATTATATACTGACGACGAGTGCAGGTATCTGGGCAGGAAACATTTTTGATATGTTTATATGTCAATAACTCAGAAATGTTCATGCCTGCAAAGCTGCTGAGTACAAATCGCTGGCGGCCGCAGGGTGGGGGGGGGGGGGCACGGGGGACATGCCCCCCATTTGGCATTCAAAGGCAGGCAACGTATCTTTTGGCCCCCCTTTGCTCGATGAATCGTAATTGTAAAAATTGCCTTTGCAGCAGTCATAATCCAGCTATCCACAATACAAAAACTGGAAAATTTCGCGCCGCTTCGCGGCATGACTTAAGTTTCGCCATTGCTTATACAAATTTGGAAAATAGGAAAATGAATTCCATTAAATGTCTGGCAAAGGCTCTCGTCAGTAGTCGGCACCTAATTGCTGGCTCCAGGGCCCACGCCCTTAATAAAATGTCAACTTTCAAGCGTGCTACATGTTTAGCTAGTCTGCCGAGTTCCAAAAAATGGCGATGCGGACATTAGCACCTAAAAGCTGCTCCAGCGGTGCCCAACTTGCACTGGCGGATCCAGGGTGGGGGGGGGGGGGTGGGTGTCATCAGGGGCAAACGCCCCCCCCCCCCCCCCCGCTTGAATCTGGGGTGGGGGCATTCAATACAAGTATCCCCCCTGCGCGTTTCCAATTTATCGTAAAATCGTAAAAATTGTCTTTGCAGCAGTCAAAATTCAGCTATACACAAGTCAAAAAGCGAAAAATTTCGCGCCGCATGACAACTTTCGCAATTGCTTATAAAAAAATTGAAAATGGGAAAATGAATTCCATTAGGCAAGTGTCTGGCAGAGGCTCTCCTTGGCGGTAATTGCTGGCACTGGCGAATCCAGTGGGGCATCGGGGGCAAATATCCCCCGCCCCCCCCCCCCCCCCTCCACATGAATCTGAGACGGGCATTCAATACAAGTATCCCCGGCGCGTTCCCTGCACTGAACGTGAAAAACAATGATCTTAGGAGAAAACTTCATGAAGACGGATTTTGGTCTTCTCTGGAGTGATTTAATTTGAAGTTAATATGTATCCCTTTCTTTCAATGATAGACAAAACAGTGCACCTGAGTCCTGCTGCAATTCAAGCTGCCCTGGTGACACTGCCCTGGCCCACTGGGGGGGGGGGGGGGGGGGGGGGCAGGGGCAGGGCAGAATCAGCCCCCCTCCTGGATTTTCTAAATAATTTGAACACTATGATAGATATCAACGTCAAACTTTCAGTACCTTATGCTGTATCAATGCTACGTCTTCTCACCCAATTCCAATTAAATTGATGCAGTATTGTGGGAAATAATGACGTTTTAATGACGCATGTCATGCCATTTTGGGTAGAAAAACGATAAATGCTTGAACAATTGTTGAAAATAGAGTTTTGAAGCAGCAAATACAAACGTCAAAAGAAAGAAAATAACATTCTCTTCAAAATGGCCATCTCGGATTTTCGAAATCTTGTGTTTTTGACCCCTAATTTTTTTTCGGATTTTTTTTTTTTTTTAAATTCGAAAAGTGAATTTCTTAAGCTCGAATACCAAAATAAGGCGACCGGCCCAAATCCGCGGAGAACAAAAATGGGGTACTTTTTTGCCACAAAAAGATGCCCCCATCCCAGAGACTCGTCTAAGGAAAATTGACTGGGGAGAGGGGGGGGGGGGCAGGCAGGCTTGAGATGACTTATTTTCATTTCACCTGTTATTGTCCACGAACAGTCACACTTACTCTTGTTTTTCCATAGTCCATTGATATCGTTCCAACGGGCAGTAATATTCTTAAAATTAATAGTTGTGCATTCAAACAATTGTGTTGAGATGATTGATAAACAGACAAATGATACATTGTTATTAACCGCCATTGACTGGGGGAGCGTTCTCCCCCCCTCACGAACTTTCGGAATAGCTCAAAACCAATAGCGCTATCAAAGTGAAACTTTAAGTACCTTTTCTCACATCAATTTTACGTCTTCCTGTGCAACAATGAAGCAATTTCGTCGAGAAAAAAAAAATAGTTGAGATATAGCGAATTTAGTGATGTCACTACACACGAGTTGGACGAAAAAATCAGCTAAAATCTAACAGACCGTACAAAGGTCATATTTTGAAGAACAAAATGCAATCAAAAACCTCAAAAGATAAAAAAAATGGCAAGAGCTACAAAATGATTATCTCGGAGTTTGGAAAATTTTGGTTTTTGACCAAAAAAACAACAAAAAACTATGTGTTCTAAAGCCAACAAATTCAAATTTTTCGAAGATATTAAAAACCGTGTTAAATATTAGAGAACCACATATGGGCAATTCCTAAAAAAAAACATTTTGACTGACTTATGACTTCTAAAGTATGGGTAACTCATGACGTATTTTTTGTATTATTGTTTTTGGGTTATGTATAATCAGCTGCGAAGAAATGAACGTCACCGCTGCATTTATAAGGTAAAACTGGCCCAGATACATGCGTTTGTATTTATATTCAATTTCAAATTTTGACCTTATGTGACCTGACCTTGACCTGAGTTTGACACTAACTTCACTTAAATGAAGTCAGGTGGTACAATGACTCACTATCGAATTATACGTGTAATATAACCCATACAACATATGTCGCATGACTTTCGTATATATTTTGCACCTGGTGACCTGTGACATTGACCTTGACCTTTTGCCAACAATCTTACTTTAGCTCATGCGAGATGTGTATTATACTTTTGAGAGCACTTTGGTTGATCATGGTCGCAATCGAAGGCTTTGAATGGATAGTACCTATGTATGTCCCATAAACTCAAATATATCGATTTTGACCTTTGACCTGACCGTGACCTGACATGTGACCTCTGTTGGGGTCGCCTGTGCTGGCGCCGGTGAGCGCCTGGGCTCGAGTGAATCCCGAGCCCCACCGCGTGACCCGGGCCGCCCCCGGCGACCGGGCCGATCTCAGGTCCGGGCCTGGTGAGGGGTGGCAGTCTGTGCGGGGTGTGCGGCCGCACCGGGTGTGCGTTGTGGTTGTGGCTTGTGAAATAGACGTAGACAAACCTGTTCACATCATTTACCAGAAGAGCAGAACACAACATGGCGCAGCCGGCAGGGTTCCGGTAACCAGCAGGACACCACCGCCACAAGACAGCGCGCTCCAAGCCGGTCGCCGCAAGTTGCCTTGCGCAGCCCGCCGCAGCCCGACGCTGCACGCCGCGGCCCGCTGCTGTACGCCGCCAGCAGTACTGCAGCGGTACTGCACGCCGCTGTACTGGACGCCGCCACTAGTCCCCGCAAATCGCCGCAGGTCGCCGCGAGTTGCCGCAAGTTGCCGCAAGTTGCCGCCGCAAGCTGCCGCCGCAAGCCGCCGCGGGCAGCCGGAAGCCACTGCAAGCCGCTGTAAGCCGCTACAAGCCGCTACAAGCCGCTACAAGCCGCTGCAAGCCGCTGCAAGCCGCTGCAAGCCGCTGCAAGCCGCTGCAAGCCGCTGCAAGCCGCTGCAAGCCGCTGCAAGCCGCTGCAAGCCGCTGCAAGCCGCTGCAAGCCGCTGCAAGCCGCTGCAAGCCGCTGCAAGCCGCTGCAAGCCGCTGCAAGCCGCTGCAAGCCGCTGCAAGCCGCTGCAAGCCGCTGCAAGCGGCTGCAAGCCGCTGCAAGCCGCTGCAAGCCGCTGCAAGCCGCTGCAAGCCGCTGCAAGCCGCTGCAAGCCGCTGCAAGCCGCTGCAAGCCGCTGCAAGCCGCTGCAAGCCGCTGCAAGCCGCTGCAGGCCGCTGCAGGCCGCTGCAAGCCGCTGCAAGCCGCTGCAAGCCGCTGCAAGCCGCTGCAAGCCGCTGCATGCCGCTGCAAGCCGCTGCAAGCCGCTGCAAGCCGCTGCAAGCCGCTGCATGCCGCTGCATGCCGCTGCAAGCCGGGAAGCCGCCGCCACGGTACTGCACGCCACTGTAGCCGACAGGGCTTTCACACTGGTGATCCTCTGCTCCCTCACCAAAGATGCCGATCACGCGATCAGCTACTGAGCCGAATGAGGAGGGAGCGGCACCAGCACCGGCACCGGCACCAGCACCAGCACCAGCACCAGCACCAGCACCTGACCTGGCCCCGACATGGCTGGTGGCCCTGCTGGAGGCCCAAGATCGCCGTGCCGAGGCCCAAGATCACCTTGCCGAGACCCAAGATCACCATGTCGAAGACCTCATGCGGGCTCTCATCGGCCGTAGGGACCCTCCTACTGCCTAGTCGACTCCTCAACGTCACCACCGATCACCGGCCGTGACGCTGCCATCCAAGCTGCCGGCCTCGGTGTCTCTACGGGAGTTTCGAATTTGGTGCGCAACATGGGAGGACTACGCCAAGCTCTCGCACGCGCACAACCTGGAGAGGGAGGAACAGTTAGCCAAGTTCCGCATGTGCCTGTCGGACAGCATGAGGGAAATGGTCCAGCATGCCATCGGTGTCGCTCAAGAAGATGACGTCGCTACGATTCTGGCCAAGATCGAGGTTCACCTGAGGATGCGGAAGAACATCGCCATCGACAGTTAGATTCGAGGAGAGCCGACAGCAGGAAGGCGAACCGTGTGATGCCTTCCTCATCGCGCTGAAGCAGCTCAGTGCTGACGCTGAGCTCTGCAAGACCTGCATCGACGAGCGACTCACGACTCGCATGATGACCGGCATTCGCGATGCCAACGCTAGAAGACGGCTGCTTGCCTTCAAGCCGTTCCCAAGTCTGATCCAGGCCATCGACGTGTGCAGATCCGAGGAAACAGCAGTGGCGAGCGAGGCGGAACTAGTTTGATCGTCGCCTCTTGCCATCTGCAGTGCAACCAGCACCCACGCAGAGTGGATACAGCAGGACGCCAGATGTCACAACTGCGGCGGCTCGCCTCACGACGGTCCCCAGCTCTGCCCTGTCTACAACAAGGACTGCAACTACTGCGGCATCCGGGGGCACTTTAGCAAAGTGTGCCGCAAGCGGATAAGAAGATCAGAAGAAGACGATCTTCTGATCTTCTGATGACAGTTCACGTCACGAAGTCCGTCCCCCACAAGGCCGCGTAGTCCCTCGCCAAGCTACGTTGGAAGACGGAACCGGACCACCCACATGCGTCAAGTCGTCTCCACAGCAATCGGCGTCAGAGGCGTGCGTCCACATCTCAGAGCACCGACAATCTCTGTCACCCTGGAGATTCCTCCTAGCGGCTGTCAGCGACCGGTGGTGGCCACTGCCGACAGTGGTGCCGAGCTCACCGTCATGGGCCCCAGCCTGCTGAGCGAAGTAGGGATGTCACAGGGTCAGCTTGTCTCCTGCGAGCTGGAGGACGTGGTGGCAGCCAACGGCCAGGCCATGACGTATCTTGGCTCCTTAGACACCCCCACAGGTCTGCAAGAAACCTCAATTCAAGAGACAGTTCACGTCTTCCGTGAGTTGCGGGGATGCTCATCTCCTGGTACGCGGCCAAGAGTCTGGATATACTGCCACCGCAGTATCCTCAACCGTCCCTTCCAGCCAACAGATCAGCAACGGCAAAGCCTGCCATGGCAGCAACGGCAAAGCCTGCCGCCTGTTCTGACAACGGGATCAGGAGCCACGGGCCGCCGGAGTCGACGCTGCGCACCAGGACGCTCGCTGCTCAGCCTGCTCACAACCCGGCTCGGATGAAGACACTTCTTCTCGAAGAGTTCGCGGATGTCTTCTCCGAAGAAGGGACTCTGCAGGCCATGGTCGGAGAACCAATGAAAATTCATCTGCAAGACGATGCGAGAACGTATGCAGTCCGAGCTGCCCGGAAGATCCCGTTTGCCTGGCGTGAACAAGTGAAGCAGGAGCTGGAATCCATGGTTCAGCGCGGCATCATCGAGGCTGTCGGCGACGAGCCGTCAGAGTGGTGTCATCCCCTCGTCATCGTGCCCAAGGTCAAGGGTCTGAGGATCGTCATCGACTTCACCAAGCTGAACGACTTCGTCCAGAGACCGACACACCCGCTGGTGACGCTGAAGGATGCAGTGTCCGCGGTGCCACCAGGCAGTCGTTTCTTCACCACCGTTGACGCGGCATCCGGCTACTGGCAGATCGCGCCCGAGCGCTCCAGTCAGAACCTCACTACATTCATCTCTCCGTGGGGGCGCTGCCGCTTATTGCGAGCACCCATGGGGCCCGTGTCAACGGGCGATAGGTTCTGTCGTCGAGGAGACATCGCCATCCAGGATCTCACCAACGTTGTCAAGGTGGTTGACGATGTCCTGACATTCGACGATAACTACGAGGCACACGTCGAGCGTGTTCGAAAACTACTACAGCGATGCCGAGATCACCATATCACGCTGAAGAGGCAGAAGTTCGTCTTCGCTGCGGCCGAAGCGGACTACTGCGGCTACCACGTCTCCACCAGGGGGGGGGGGGGGGGGTCAAAGCTGACTCCGCCAATGCGAAGGCGATCAGTGGCTTCCTAACGCCCTCCAACCTCACCCAGTTGCGATCCTTCATGGGACTGGCCCAGCAGCTGGGAGACTTCAGCTCCGACATCGCCACCGCAGCAGAGCCTCTACGTGATCTACTGAAGACCAGAAACAGTTCTGCTGGACGCCGGATCACGATGTCGCCTTCAATGCGGTGAAGGAGGCACTGTCTTCTACCCCGGTCCTCGCCCACTTCGACCCATCGCTACCCACAGTCCTACAGACGGACGCGGCTCGCCTGAAGGGTCTGGGCTATGCGCTGCTACAGCAACATGAAGGCTGTTGGCGAATCGTCCAGTGCGGATCGAGATTCCTCACCGACACGGAGACCCGATACTCCATCATAGAGCTGGAGTTGCTGGCGGCGGTGTGGGCGCTGGTCAAGTGCCGCATCTACCTCCTGGGCCTACCCAACTTCACTCTGCTCGTGGACCACAAGCCTTTGGTCCCCATCCTCAACGACCTGACACTGGACGCTGTGGAGAACCCGCGCTTGCAACGACTCAAAGAGAAGACGTCTCTTTATATGTTCAAGACCGTGTGGAGGAAGGGAAAGGAGCATGCAATTCCGGACGCTCTTTCGAGATCTCCAGTGCACGATCCATCTTCAGTGCACGATCGGAGCAATTCCCCACCCCCCCCCCCCCCCTGAAGGACCGTACGAGCCCCCTTTGCTGTATGTGCCCCTTTGGAAATAGGGTCCGAAGGGGCTCTTCCTCCATTTTTATTCCGAAAAAAAAAATACTTTTTAATTTTTATGAAAAAAATGTTGAAAATATGCCCCTATTAATATAGTGGGCCAAATCCGGCGAGTTTTTTTGGTGCGGGTACCTTATGGCTTATGCCCCCCTGATACAAAATTGCCCCCTCCTGGAGTGAATCCTGGGTACGCCACTGTACCTACATGAAATATACATCATAGTTTAAAAATACCTACATTTTTTTCACTTCATTGGTGTTACTTTCAGGAAGGTTCAAATGAAGATGACATGACATTCATTCATTAGTCATGTTACTTGGTTTAAGGTTTTGGAGTAATGTCCATCACTAATCCATCCTTTTGTCCAGTTCATCTAAGCTCCAAAATATATGCTGAAAACTGGGACAGTGATCATATTTAAAGGGGGATAATCACCCTTTTCCACAAAAATGGAGTTGGCACCTGAAATCGATAGACGAGGCCAAAATATGATGTAAATTCATCACATTTTGCCTATAAACATTCCTACCAAAAGATATTGTCAGTTTCATACCGAAAAGCGATCCACGCTTATATCGGTCGGTACTCAGCAAGTACTCGGTAACGAATTCGGTAAATTAACCTCCCTACGCATTGCTATTTATCATGAAGGTATGCAATATGTTTCCTGCACTCTATCTTTTGCGAATATGTGCCAAACTTTTATGAACAATCAACAATCATTTGAAGTGCATTGTGCAAAAGTGCATTGCAATTGGCAGTTTAGGTTGACCCCCGAGTGCAACCTATTTAGCGTCGGCGATTTGTTTATAAGTGCCCATTCAACAACGTTGAATATATTGATGCAAAAGCGCCAGATGTTGCGCTTTCCAATAGTGGTGGGAAAATACCGATCATTAATTTTCCCAAACTTCCAACTTTTTTTCTTTTCTTTTTTCTCTTTTTTCGATTATTGTATTGCAAGTTTAATACACATTTGCTAAACAAACTCATAAAATCCAACAAACATTCCACACATAAAAACATCACATGTACCATGACGCCAGCGCAGCAGTAATGCGGATGAAAACGTTCGGTTAAAGAGCTTGTAAGCAAGACACATGAACGCAACACAATATATAGGTATATGATGATGACACATCAAAAAAATTAATTGTTTACAAAAACAAATACCCATAAGAAAAATGTTTTCGATCGACACCTCAGGACTACACAGATACCCTCCATACCTATAAGTAAACAAGAAATGCATATATGCTGAAATCAAAATAATAAACACGCAGAGCGGCTATACACACGTGAATCAAATCAACGTTGTCACTAGACCTCATGAGTAATACACACAATTGTACGACACAGTTTACTGCGAGGCAGCCGCCGGTGCAGCTATTTACGAGCTCGCAGCCAGGCCGAGTCAAGTCCCGGCCGGAGCTCCTTCATCAGCTGCTGCGCCTCGATCTGAACCAGTCTGGTAGCGTCGGCGATCTTCTGGATGTTTCTTCCTTCAGTTTCCGCCTTGTCTATCAGACGAAGAATACGCAGGTTGTACTCAAAGTTAAAGCTGGTGACATCCTTGTAGTACTTGAGCGGTTCTTGTTTCCCTGCATCAACCAGGTCCCGAATTGTCTGGATGACGTCATCTTTATTGCTCACAGTTATGACTCTGGATCGGCCAGACACAGATACCCGCATTTTCCATCTGGCTAGTTGTTTCTCCATAGAACAGACGTCGCCCACTGACTCGCTGTTCGTAGTGTTCACAGTGGGCGCTGTCGGCGGCCGGTTATCAGCGGGCCCGGCCGCGTCAGCGCCAGGCTCGCCACCAGCCGGCGCCGCAGCTGTCAGGTCGGCCGGCGGCTGGCACGCGGCCAGGTCACGGCGGGTCACAGTCGCGGGGCCAGGGCCGGCCGGCGGCGGGTCCGCTGCCACCCTCCGCAGAGGCGGAGCCAGGTCACGGTCAGCCGGAGCTGGATCGGGGTTAGATGGTGCAGATCCGACACCGGCACAAAGCACAGAGCCGTGTGCCGGTGCGATGTCCTCTGTTCGCTCCTCAGGACTACTTGGCCCCGACTGCCGCCTGTGTGCGCCCCTGCGTCGGTCCTGGTGACTCCGTATCAGCCAGCTGCTGCAAAACCGCCAGCTCTGCGACTTTGACGGGTGGCGAGTGGGAACTTTTACGTACAAAGATGTACCCACCCTGGGTATACAGCGAATGGATTGTTTTTGTCTTCTTCATTTGAAGTAGAGTTCTGAAGATGTTTTGACGCCTGGGGGTCAGGGACTCTGATATAAAAAGCCCCGACCCACGCAGCTTCATCTTGGATCGGAATATAACATCCCGGTCAGAACCACGGGCGGCAGACGTAAACTCGACAAAAATGTTCCCACTGCGCAGGCGGAAAGATGCTTTCATTTGGCTCAGATCCAACTTGTACCCCATGTGATCGTTGATCATACCTTGTATCAGCTCAGGTATTTCGGCTGGTCGAGCTGACTTAGGGATGGTGGATCCAGAGAAGATGAGGCATGGAAGCCGGGTGCGTTGTTGCAAGCAGTCGTTTTGCATCTCCAGCTCATCCACTCGACGTTGGAGATCGGCCATGTGTAGGCGAAATTCCTCCATTTGCCGTTCAGACTGGTTCTGTTGGCTGGCGATCCTGGTCACAGTTCTGGCCGATGGTGGGCTGGGCTGAAGTGGTGACGCGGCTTTCCTCTTCTTACCCATTGCTGTCTGTAAGTAGCACCGTTTGCACGACCCGCACTGGGGCTCCACGCCACCACCCGCGATCGCCCGCCTGTACACCGAGCGGAGCGCCCCGGTCACGCGTCCGACCCTGGTCAAGGTCACACGACGACTCACACGAAACTTCCAACTTTGAATTAGGGAATAATTGTATTTAATGCTTAAATTTAGATCACATAATTTTAATACCATAACGTTAGCCAAATAAATTGTTACGAGCGAGCGCGAAGCACTCGCTCGTCCTTCCGTGGTATATGGGAAAAATCTGAATATGAGCGGCCCGGCCCGTGGCGACGCTTTTGAGAAGCTAATATCTCTGCAACCGCACGTCCGATTGACAAGCGGGTTTCTTTGCTGAGTAGCCCCATCCAACCAAACCTGTTTGAGACCGGTGCCGACTCATGCGGGTCACTACCACTGCAGGTGGCGCGTGCCGCGTGCCGCGTGAGGGGTGTTGAAAAGTGTTTTCTCGCAAAAACTCCGCAACGGCTGGGCCGATTGTGTTCAAATTTGGTGTGTGGTTAGGGACCTCTCAGTCGCCACTTTTCCACAAGTCAGGGGTGGGGTGCCTCTGCACGTGCGCACGTGCACACCCCTATTATATATCTCAGGAACGGCTTAGCCGATTGTGTTCAAATTTGGTGTGTGGTTAGGGACCCCTCCGCCGCCGCCTTCCCACAAGTCATAGGTGGGGTGCCTCTGCACGTGCGCACGTGCACACCCCTATTCTATATCTCAGGAACGGCTGAGCCGATTGTGTTCAAATTTGGTGTGTGGTTAGGGACCCTCCTCCGCCGCCTTCCCACAAGTCATGTGTGGGGTGGCTCTGCACGTGCGCACGTGCACACCCTATTATATATATCAGGAACGGCTGAGCCTATTGTGTTCAAATTTGGTGTGTGGTTAGGGACCTCCAGCCGCCAATTTCCCACAAGTCAGGGGTGGGGTGCCTCTGCACGTGCGCACCTTTTTTTGTATCTCAGAAACTACTTGCCCTATAGAGTTGAAATCGCCATACATTTCCTTCGCGCTCGCTCGTTCATCGCCGACTACGGCGCCTTACTGGTTGCTAACGAAATACAAAGATGATAATCTCCCTTTAGCCCTATTTGTAACAGGGGGGCGGATTCCGCCCCCCCCCCCCCCTTCATGTTTTTCGCAGATATCTCCAGAACGGCTGGGAACAGGCCCATGAAATTTTGGGACTTTTCATAGAATTGAATACCGAATTTGGAGTCAAAATTTTGAGTTCTCAACCTGAACAGAGGCGGTTCCAGGGCACAGTTTTGGGTGGGTTCGGAGGCGACATTTGGCGATAATACGGAAATGCGACCTTCACGGGTTTCTTCCTAACTGCCTCAAGTATGAAAGCGTTACATCGGTTTACGGTGATTGCAACAAGTGCAAATTAGTTGATGTTAATGAAATATCATAAAAATTGCATGGCAGAGGCGGTTTCAGGGGCTTGAAAGGGGGGGGGGGTTCCCAGGAAGTATGCAATGCTTGGCGAGACGCCAATAGAGCGATGTAAGGGACATTTATAGCTATCAAGATGTAAAAGATAGCTTCTGCTTCCATTATTTGCATAATGTATTACATATAGAGTTTCAGGGGCGTGTTCAGGCACATGAAAAGGGGGGTGACTGGCATGGTGATGACGATATGCCAGCGATAACGGCGCAATAGACGTTTAGCTTATAATGATATATGCACATATGAGGCCAGAAAAGGGAGTAGTCATTTTTGGCAGAGGCGCGTTCAGGAATGGAAGAAAGGGGGTCATATTATTGCAAGGAAACTAAGAGGCATGGGCGTACAATAACATAACATACTGCAGTTTTCGAATGAAACACGTACCAAAGGCTACTCTACGAACGATTATAAGATGATAGGCGAGTCCAGGTAGGGGGACTCGCCTATCATCATCATAAAATCATCATAAAAAGGGGGGTAAGCAATATTAATTGAAGTTGTAGTGAAATAGTCACTGTTGACTAGTTAGTATCATAATAGCGGATAATATACTTATCAAAAGGTCTTGTGCCGCCCTAGTGTGGATCCTGGATACGCCTATGATGAAGTACAACATGCAAAAAGGAACTATCTACGATCAGTAACATTTATAGTGTTGGGTAGCAACTTGTCTGCGGTTAATATTTATTTCCAATTTGACCTCCCTTTTTCACTAACCTGGTACCGCCTATGGCAAAAATATGATTTATAACAGTTTTTTTTTCTAATGTCACAATCACATACCATTTCATTTATCAAAAAAACGACATAAAAAAATGGTTTTGTTACGCATTTACTTCACCCCCATATTGAGTGACCTGCACACGCCTATGATTTTTGCATTTTCAAACGTCACCATCATATATCAATTTCCAATTCAATCTATCAATTCCTATTAGTTGTGTTAAAATCGGTCGATAAACATGAAAGGATCAAGTTGGATCAGAAATACCACTATTTTTTTAGTTTTTGCCCCCTGTTGCCCCCCTACCCAAAATTTAGATTTTTTATTATTTAGAAATGTAGATCGTGTTGAGGGGAAATAAACACCGTTTCATTTTTGAAAATCGGACGGGTAGAGCTCGAGATCTCCGGGGGAGGGGGGGGGGGCGGAATCCGCCCCCCCCCCTGTTACAAATAGGGGTAGCCAGGAGCCTGTTACAAATAGGGTTAAGAGCCTCTGCGACTTTCAAAGATGGAATCAATTCGGCAAAACTAGCAGTGATGATGTCATATAAAAATGTGCATGCTTTTATTGGAAAAATAGGCGTATTTAACCTGCGTCGATTTCCGCTACTGTGTGTTTTCTTTCATTGTCAGCATCTCACAATGATCATGATACTTGTTATCGAAAGCTTTGCGACCTATGTCCTATAATATAAAACATCGTTTGAGTTATTATTGTCATTATACACCATCTATCATGAATCAGTTACAATAACTATATATGCATATGTGTGTGCAGCTGGTCGCATGACCTATAACAGGGGTGGAGCTTCTCCAGAAAAGTTGGGGACTGAGCTGGGTAAATCGTTTAAAGTACCATGGAAATCCACAAAAATACAGATTTGTCTCCGGATTTGACCCACTTCCTCGTCCAATTGAGGGGGGGTTGAAGCCACCTCAACTGAATAGGATACTACAACCTTGGCCTATAACTTGGACAGAACTGTTAAAATGTGCATCTCGCCAACAATTATAACCTGCTTAAACTTGCCTCCAGTGGCCGTTTTTTGCCACGACGGGGGGGGGTTGGTGGAGGGGTTGCCCCCTAGTTAACATGTTAGACGAGTTCATGCCCCACCCCCCACGGAGAGAGGCTGGACCTCCAGTGCCAACTTGTTAGACCAAAGAGGTAATAGTGGGGACCAGGCCAGGACCATCTTCCAAAGCCATCTCCCCACAGGGTCCTCCAGATGCACAGGAACCATTTATGCGCGAAAAAGTCGTTCTGCCTCTTGCTGCTTTCAAATCATTTGCACTGTTACCGGTTGTTTGTTAAAGTGAGCATGCCTACTGCCTACTCACATCGCTTATTTGGGGTTATTGACACTGGTATGGAAAATAATAGAACATAATTTTCTGAATTGAACCATGACTTAATTTCTCCAGATTCACCCTAGTTGCTGAGATATTCCAAAGACTACAGGAACGTGATGGAATCACAAAATTATCGGGTAGACTCCAGAGGCTTACCACCACTAGGTTTGCATTGCTAATATCGAAATATGGAGCAAAATTTGCTAGCATATCGTTAGCGCCGGCCAATAGCAATTCGACAACACAGCTCGTGCACGCTGATAGCAGCAGCCGAACAGTACCCCTGTCCCCTACTCGCAACGCTTGATAACCGTTTTGACGCCATTTTTCGACGAAGATATCAATTTAGAGCTTCGAAACTTGCACATAACAAAGTTCACAGTGGCAAGAACATGCTGTGCAAAACTTGTCTCTCTATCTCTATGATGTGACCGTAATTTTATTGTCTTAGGTGCGCTGTTTTACACATCTTTTTTCCTCTGTTTATAGTGGCGATCGTTTTGTCGATATCGAAGAAGAAGAAGAAAAATATAAGTGAAAATTCAACTAAAAGGGCTCCAGTTGTGAATTTTATCGTATCCAACAATCAAACGAATAGCTTCTTACCGTAAGAAGAATATTTTTGACATTCCATAACAGTAGTCACACTCCAGGTAGTCCGAGTAAAGGCGGCCGCACACAGGCAACGGCGCATTCGGTGGCCGATATCACTGCGAAATTCCGCCTCGGAAAATCGCGGCGACACCGCGGAATATCGTCCTTGTTCCGGCGGTTTCGGCGCTGTCTGCTCGCGAAATTCCGACCCGCCGACCTACAGCATGTCGCATCCTGTCCCTAGCAGCCTGTCCCAATTGGTAACTTATTATGGACATTTTTCATAATAAATTAACAGCGGCATAATAAATTTAACAGCGGCAAAAACATGCTCTGAAAAATGTGTAACCTATCTTGCGTATATTCGCCACTGTTAGCCTGATACGTTTGTGTTGTCCGCGGTTCCGCGTCGTTCAGTCGATGAAAAAGCTCGTACGAACCAGCTTTTTACGCCATTCCGCCAGCGGACACTCGGCGCGTTTAGCTTGCGTTTTTCATCGTTTCGGCTGACGCAAACGCAGAAAGTCGCTGCAGATGCGCGAAAAGTCGTAGCGATATCGCGGCCTCCGCGCGCCGAATGGCCCAGTGTGCGGCCGCCTTTACAGTTACATTTGTATACAGTAATTATTATCATATGTACTATTGAGCGCTGACTGTCACCGGCCATGGTGTTTTATTATCCGAAGCTAATGTATATTACAAACTACATTAATGTCAATACTTTTCATCATACCGAGATGTGCAACCAGGGCAAAGGGTTACCTGAGGCTTAGCCAGGGGGGGGGGGGGGTGTACTCCGCTCCTTCAACATTGGTAAAAAGTGTGACAACCGCGAGTAAGTTCCAGCATCTTGACCGTGTTTATCGGATCTGCTCATAAGCTATATTTGGCTATCAGCTAGTATTGACCAATCAGTCTTGAGCAAGCTCGACGGTGATTGGTCAGGTCGTGATGACGTGAAGCCGGGGAGAATCGTTTGTTTACATTTCAACGGGTTCGCCATAATGGTTCGCTGGCAATGCACGGGCGTGTGTGCGTGTGCATTTTTAAGCATTTACGTATTTGTATGAAGCGTAAGACAATATTTAAAGGTGTATATGAAAGTCGGCATAATAATTGTATCTGTCAACATAGCAGTATTTTCCCAGAATACCTCATAAGCTAAAAATGTACACACAAATCTGTGCGTTCTTTAGCTGAGGACATCTGCGAAAATTGTCGACATAAGAGGCTGTAGGAGTAGGTTATAGCTATATTTTTGTATTTTTCAAGGACGTAAACCCATAGACTGTGTCACCTTATATAAACAGACTGGAAAATGCATACCAATGTGACTGATATCGGTATTACTTTGGTTTTGAGACACCATTATGAGTAGTACCAGTGGCGGCGGATCGTATTTTCAGATGGTGGGCAAAGAAACCCAGAGGGTCCCCTCGGGAAAAGGGACCACGGCCAAAGCCCCCCCCCCAAAAAAAAAAGTGAAATGGTATCTCCTCGGATTTAGGCCGCTATATTTTGCAGGGCCTCTAAATGATCGCAAAAAAAAACGTCGGACAGGCCAATGTTGAAGTCTCAGGCCTTCTGATGGCCCCCTCATGGCCTACCGAGGCTTATGCCGACTGCGGGCCTTATGTCGTCCTTAGAAGGTCCAGCAGGCTGGCTGGGGGAAAATCAGGGCCCTGGGTCATTGTTTCGGTCAAAAGGAAAAATCGAACCAACTTACGAATTTATGGGGGAGGCAAAATCATATGTTCCCCCCCCCCCCCCCAACTTCTTGAGTGGGCGGCCAGCTGCCTCCTCTACCCCCCCCCCCCCCCCCCCCCCCCTTATCCGCCGCCACCGAGTAGTACATATCTAATGCCACTGGTCCTGTGCTGTGGGTGGCTTGCACTAATGAACACAAATTGCCAAGTGTCTAGTAATGAGTAATGACTATAAAATAAATGATAATAATGTGACATGAGTTACAGGACATAGCTAAATGCTTTTTTGCGCCGTCGGGGGTGCAGCAACGACTGACATGCCAAAAAAGCTGATCAAGATCACGATAATCAAGATCAAGATCACATCCTATACCATTTCATAAATTTCCCGAAGATTCACCTATAAGAAAAGTCTAGGGGGCGCTAGGGAGTCCCCCCCCCCCCCCCCCCCCCCGAGCCCGAGTCGCGCCCATGTTGCGCCCACCAAGCACGCGTATAGGCCGCAACTTTTTGTATGTGGCGCCCCCCCTCCCCCTGACCGAAATATTGGATCCTGGCCTGTACTATGTCACGAGAAGGAATAGCAATGCCAAACAAATACAATATATTTGATGAGGTTTGTCTCCCTAGGCAATTCATTGCGATACATTCACATTTTCCACGCCGGGTAATGGCATCAAAGATACACTTATCATCATTTCGAGCGGCGGTCGGCCGGGGCGGCCGTACTTAATCGTAGAACTTTGCGCAGATATAACAGCAAATATTGGTCTGATTGCATTTTTTCAGCGGCATCCGGCAGAGCGGTTGATTTGTGACATATTACCTATTACAAGTTTTGCAATCGACCGGTAAAAAAAGAAACTAAGCGCGATCTAAGCTTCAGGCACGCGCGCACTAATGTTGTGTACGGCGGCCGGCCGGCCGTGTCCCCCGCCTTCTACGTCACAGCGACTCCGGGGTCGCGGCTACTAAATTAGTGTTTGTCACCACTTTTTCGGCCGGAGTGTTCTACCTGGTGTATACAGCTCAAACGTTCCTATTTTAAGTGCACCACTTCTTATGACTTCTCGGCTGACTGTTACCCGTATTGTTAACCGTTGTTTGTCTGTTTCTGGGCAGAGCTCGGAGAGCAGTGATGATGACACCTCTGACCAGGGCAGTCCGCACTCGTCGGCGGCACACCGCAGTCAACATCGCCGCCGGCTCGAGAAGAAGAAACGCCGCTAGACGCCGCACGTCCCCGACATCTACCGGCCGCAGAACGAACCTGCAGTTTCGCGTGTGACCACTGGTCGTCGACAGAGCGCTGATACGCCGTGATTACGAAGAAGAGATCGATCTGCCTTTGGGCGTGTTGCCATTCCATCGTGTTGATCTGATACTAACGGTGTGGTAGGCTGATTAGGCTGCGAACGAGTGGATCAGTGGGCAGAACAAACGCGCATGGAACGGGTTTTGTATGTAGTTTTCCGTTTATTATCATAAAATGAAGTGTTCGTGCCCGCATATTGTTTCGCTCGTTTCGCCCTGGGCTGGTGTAACATGACGGCTTGTCTTGTTTCACCATTATTTGTATGATGGTGATCTGACGAATTGGTGTGTCTTCTTGTGCAGCTAATTTACTTCTAAAATAATGGAATGTCAACTTTTATGAGACAAGAAAATAATCCATATTGATTGTGATACTCGTGTAAGAAGTCGGCTTTTGATACCATACTTCGAAAATAATGGAATGATGTCATGTTAACTTTCATGAACAATCTCATCTATTTTGCTTGCGATGTTCATGCGTGTGGAAGTGTGAGAAGTCGGTTTTGATATTTTATTTGGCCTACAATGTCGGACTGAGAATACAGGCTTTTAAAACAATCAACTTTACCATTTCATGTTCAAGCGTATTAACCTGAATTAGGTCGATGCCATTCAGATGTTATGATACCGCCTCACAAGTCCGATGCTGTGCTCATTGAGCCTTGTAATGTACGGTCGCTAGATGGCTTCAACACTGGATGGCCCATCAATCCCTCAACATTTTGATTGCAGAGTTGCCTGCCTTTCGACTCATCTTATTGTATTACTACCAATTTAAATGTAAGATGAAAGTTCGATTCATCCACTGTGGCCGTTTTTGATTTAGAGAGATGATTGTGTCAGGTTATGCTGGTCAGTTTTATGGGCGCCATATAACTATATTGTTGCGTCGCCTTAAGCCCCAATCATCATCAGCATCACCATAATATTCTCCTATGGGCGCCATATAACTATATTGTTGCGGCGCCTTTAACCCGCGCACTGCAGGGGCTTTGCGCCGAACACGAACTGCAGGGGGGTTGATTTCCGCCCCCCCCCCTGAGATCTCGAAAACTACGCAACGTAGCGAGAAGCGGAAAAAGGCATTTGATAGCTTCATACATGTTCTATCGAAAGTATTTCAATGTTTTTTTAAGTCAGGTCAAAATTGAGGTCATCAAAGGTCAAATTTTCCATTTTTTCCTGTTTTAGGACATCGCTCCAGACATTCTCATATATCTCAGAAACGATGATAGTTAGAAACAAACGGAAAAAAGCAAACGACAGCCAGTGAAATTTGTAATCGCTAAGGTGTCCTCAGATTTGATGTCGGGTCAATATTTGAGGCTCCAGAGGTCAAAAAGGGAAAAAAAATGTTTTTTTTTGCTAAATCGTGTTTTGCTATTAACTTTTTACTTAATAAAGATAACGGAAAACTGTTTACGCCATTGTGTTTATCTTGTCAAGGCGCTTTGAATGATATATATGGTGACCTTGTTAAGTCAACTAACAATTTTACCTAAGGTCAAGGTCAAGTAGTGACCCAAGTAGGGCATGTTGCATATGGGAAGACGTGTCTCGACGAGACAAACACATTGCTGTCTGTTTTACTTCTCTATCTTCATTATGTCTAGAGTTATTGACAAAAAAAGTGATGGTGACCTCGCATGACCTCAAATGACCCAATAGGGGTTACTGAACAAAACTTACACTTGGATCATCAATAATATCCTATAATAACATGATCCAGAAGTAATTGGACTAGTACCATGCATATCCTTGAAATAGGAAGCATTTGTATAGTTCTCCATTGACTTATTATGGGGAGGTTACGAAATTGACCTGACCTTAGGTCACCGATATCAAAATTCCGAGTTACACGAATTGTAAGTACTGATGCCCTCATGACATCCTGTAAGTTTCAACCTGATCGGTGAAAAACTCTGGCTTTGGCACAACTGCAAACATTTTTGGTGGTGGGGTCACTTGACCTGGTCTGGTGACCTGACCTGAGATGACCCGAGCATATTTTTTTATCAAAGTGTGCGCAATTGATGTCCTAACAGGTGTATCAAAACCCGGCGGCGCTGCGCGCCGCCGTTTTTTCGCTATCTTTGAAAACCCTGAGGGGGGCGGAAATCAACCCCCCTGCAGTGCGCGGGTTAAGCCCCAATCATCATCAGCAGCAGCAGTTTTCTCGTATTTCGTGGATATGTCGTCTAAAGAGGAAAACAATTATCGCAGCTGTTGAGCTCGGATCATCATAGAATACAGTGGTAAACGAGGAGACTAAATCTGAAGCTCGATACCAGGGCCGGCGCCACAGGGGGGGGGGGGGGGGCAGGAGGGGCAGCTGCCCCTCCAACCGCCAGCTGGGCCCTTTTCGGTCAGCCTGGCGGGCGGACGAGCTGAATGTTCTCTCAGACTGTCTCGGGGCGCGATGAAGCAGCGCAAGCTCAACTCTGTGGCAGTCTGCCAAGTGCCATGTCCATCAGAGACGCGCGAGGTTCCTGATCGGGATATGGCGCGCGAATATGCGTCCCTGAACGGTGCTCGTCGTTCCACCTTCGGAACGTTTTGATGTCATCTGATATCAGGCACATAGCCAAGGGGGCGGCGGGTGCGCGCCCCCCTCCCCCCCCCCCCCCCCCCTGGAGGCCAGGGGGCCCTTTTCGGCGCGCTGCGCACGCCGAAAAGGGCCGACGAGACCGCGCGAAGCGCGATATCATGGGCTCTTTACCACGCGAAACGTGATCTTTAAAGAGTTTAGAGCAATTCAGAGACCCTTTAGGGCCATCAGGGCCCTCTGAAAGACCAGAGGGGCCCTTGGACGTTCAAAAGAGCCCTGTGCATGTCAAAGGGGCCCCTGTCCAGACCGAAAGGGCATCTTAGCGGATCTGAGGGCCCCCTGAACACGTCGAATGGGCCCCCTAGATAGCTCAGAGGGGCCCCTAGGCAGGTCGAGAGGCCCCTGAGCATGTCGGCAGGGCGACAAAGCAGCCAGCGCAGTCTATTGCTAGGTCATAAGGGCCCCTGAGCAGGTTGGAGTGCTCCTGGACAGACCAGAAGGCCCCTGGGAAGTTAAAAGGGCCCCTGTACAGGTCAGAAGGGCCCCTGACCAGACCGAAAGGGCCTCTAGGTGGGTCAGAATGGCCCCTGAACATGCCAAATGGGCCCCTAGTCAGCTCGAAGGGGCCCCAGGACATGTCGGAGGGCCCTCAGAGCATGTCGCAAGGCGACAAAGCAGCCAGCGCAGTCCGACCAGAAGAGTCTCTGGGCAGATCGGAGGGGCTCCTGGGCAAGTCAGAGGGGCCCCTGGCTTGACCGAAAGGGTCCCTGGGCCGGTTGGAAGGGCCCTTGAACATGCCGGATGAGTTCCTATCCAGACTGGAGGGGCCCCTGGCAGGCAAGTAGCCAAGGGGGGGCGGCGGGTGCAGCCACCCCCTCCCCCTGTAGGCCAGGGGGAGAGGCGTTTTTCTTCTTTTTTCGGCGCGTGAGGCGCTTTTCGGCGCGTGAGGGCCCTTTTTGGTGCGCGCAGCGCGCCGAAAAGGGCCGACGAGACTGCGCGAAGCGCGGTATCATGGGCTCTTTACCTTCGCGTGGTCTTGAGAGTTTATAGCACTTCAGAGGCCCTTTAGGGCCACCAGGGCCCTCTCTGAAAGACCAGAGGGCCCCTTGGACGTTCAAAAGAGCCCTGTGCATGCCAGAGGGCCCCTGACCAGACCGAAAGGGCCCCTGAGCTGGTCAGAGGGCCCCCTGAACACGTCGAATGGGCCCCTAGCCTGCACAGAGGGCCCCTTGGCAGTTCGAGAGACCCCTGAGTATGTCGGCAGGGCGACAAAGCGGTCAGCGCAGTCCCTTGCCAGGTGATAAGGGCCCCTGAGCAGGTTGGGGGGTCCCTGAACAGACCAGAGGGCCCCTGGGAAGTGACAAGGGCCCCTGACCAGACCGAAAGGGCCCCTAGGTGGGTCAGAGGGGCCCCTGAACATGCCGAATGGGTCCCTAGTCAGCACGGAGGGTCCCAGGGCAGGTCGGAGGGTCCTCGGAGCATATCGCAAGGCGACAAAGCAGCCAGCGCAGTCCCTTGCCAGGTCGGAAGGGCCCCTTAGAAGGCTGGAGGGCCCCTGGAGAGACCAGAGGGCTCCTGTAAAGTTCAAAGGGCCCCTGTGCAGATCGGAGGGGCCCCTGACCAGACCGAAATGACCTCTGGGCTGAGAAGAAGGGCCCCTGAATGTGCTGAATTGGCCCCTAGCCAGCACGGAGGGGCCCCAAGACAGGTCGGAGGGCCCCTTGAACATGTTGGCAGGGCGACAAAGCAGCTACCGCAATTAGACCAGAAGAGTCGCTGGGCAGATCGGAGTGGCTCCTGGGGCAAGTCAGAGGGGCCCTGGCTGGACCGAAAGGGTCCCTGGGCCGGTCGGAAGGGCCCTTGAACATGCCAGATGAGTTCCTAGCCAGACTGGAGGGGCCCCTGGGCAGGTCGGAGGGGTCCCTGAACATGTCGGTAGGGTGACAAAGCAGCCTGTGCAGTCCCTGGCCAGGTCGGAAGGACCTCTGGACAGGCCGAATGGCCCCTTGACACACAAGAGGGGCTTCTTGGAAGGTCAGAGGAGTCCCTGGTCAGACCGGAAGGACCAAAAGCACGTAGAGATCCCAGATGAAGATTAAATACAAAGAGGACTTAATCCACAATACAAAATATTAAAAGCGGAGCTTTCGGGTATATTGTAACACCCTTCGTCAGGGTGTTACAATATACCCGAAAGCTCCGATTTTAATTTGTCTTGTAGAGTAAGCCCTCTTTGTATTTTATATATATCATCCACTCCACATGATGTCTTTTCGCTTCGCGGATCCCAGATGAGTCCCTGAACACGAACAGGTCGGAAGGGCGTTGAAAAGGTCGGAGGGGCCCTAGACGATCTGAAGAGACCCTGGCCTTTCAACAGTAAGAATGCAGTTGTCCAGTGAATAAAACTCAAAATTTTCACGCCGCTCCGCGGCGCAATTGAACTACAAAGTCAATTATATGCGGGTTAGAAAAAAACGGCCCGTTTCTCGGCGCATGTATGTGTTATGTTGCTACTTTCCTACATAATTGGGCAAAATAGTTCACTTTAACACTTATTTACCGCACTTTTAAACGCACAATGTAGCATTTTTAGAGGTTCGCACTATACGCAATGTGACGCATTGATGATAAATCATATCCAGGGCATTAGACTCAAAATTTTCGCGCCGCTCCGCGGCTCAATTTGTTTAAGAGTTCCAGGTCTTGAGCTTAAAAATATTCCAAGTTAGTATAGCTGATTCCAAATTGGTGTCGCTGGTTCAAAAGTTTATATGTTAGTTTGCTAACTCCAGCTCCTAGAAGTTGGTATGGCCCATACCATTCTTGTCATACTGCATTTTCCATCCTAGTAACGTGCCTTTTCATCCGTTTTGTTTGGCCCTTTCAACGCTTGGAAAGGGGCCCTTTCAACGCTCGGGAAGGGGGTCCTTTCGAGGCGCCCCCCCCCCCCCCCCTGGACGAAATCCTGGCTACGTGCCTGTCTGAGATGATAGCACCGACAGAATATGTGATGGCTAGTAAATTCCTTCTGGTAACTAGTGCACTATAGTAAACATGCTTCGTACATGTCGCAAGAAATGAGAAAAGTTATAGTTGATAACTTAGTCACATTGAGTAAAAACTTGAACTGTGTGACGCCAAAATGCCACTTGAAAATACAGGCTGTGACGCTCTATTCAAAGTGTTCAAGTTTGATCATAAATAAATGGTAATCCGTGCGGGGACGAGAAAGACGGAAATGATATTAAATATATATTACATTATATTGCAGGATGGGTGGGCCCTTTTGGCCAAGGGCCCTTTTTCTGGAAAAGCTGCCCCCCCCCCCCCCCCAACCGAAAATATGTGGCGCCGGCCCTGCTCGATACGTAAGATCCCAGTAAGCATGCCGACGTTGGCTGGACGTCGGCCCGATGTCGGATATGTCCGCATATGCCGAGGTCCAGTCGACATCGGTCCGACGTCGGCCCGCTGTTGACCCGACGTGTTCCCGACGTGTAGCCGATGTTACTCCGACATCGAGCCGACGTCGGCCCGACGCCTGCCGCCATTCATTGGCCCGACGCCTGTCGCCATTCATTGGCCCGACGCATGCCGCCATTCATTGGCCCGACGCCTGCCGCCATTCATTGGCGCGACGCATGCCGCCATTCATTGGCCCGACGCCTGCCGCCATTCATTGGCTCGACGCCTGCCGCCATTCATTGGCCCGACGCCTGCCGCCATTCATTGGCCCGACGCCTGCCGCCATTCATTGGCCCGACGTTTGCGGACATTCATTGGCGCGACGCCTGCCGCCATTCATTGGCTCGACGCCTGCCGCCATTCATTGGCCCGACGCCTGCCGCCATACATTGGCCCGACGCCTGTCGCCATTCATTGGCTCGACGCCTGCCGCCATTCATTGGCCCGACGCCTGCCGCCATTCATTGGCCGACGTCTGCCGCCATTCATTGGCCCGACGCCTGCCGCCATCCATTGGCCCGACGCCTGTCGCCATTCATTGGCTCGACGCCTGCCGCCATTCATTGGCCCGATGCCTGCCGCCATCCATTGGCCCGACGTCTGCCGCCATTCATTGGCCCGACGCCTGCCGCCATCCATTGGCCCGACGCCTGCCCTCATTCATTGGCCCGACGCCTGCCGCCATTCATTGGCCCGACGTTTGCCGACGTTTTCCCGACGTCTGCCGACGTTGACCCGACCTATGCGAAGGTTGAGTCCCAAGCGCTCTGCCAGTAATTGCAGGACGCTTCCCAGACCTCTGCAGCAGTGTTCGTCACGGGCCCACCAACCCCCAGCCCAGCCCGGCCCAGGCTCATGAACACCAAGCCCAGGCCCAGACCAGGCCCGGTCAAATTCATAATATTGAAGACCAGGCCCGGTCCGGCCCGTTCAGATTAAGCATATCATTCTTTTCACAAAATTTGCAATAGTTATCCTAGCATATTTACTTGTATACTATAAACGTGAAACAATGAACCAACTATGACAACAACAAAAAAAACAGCTACGGCCACAGCAACAGTGTGTTGCTGTGTGAGTGGACTGCTGGTTAAAATATTTTTTGAGCTCTGACCTGAGCTTGTGCGACGCGCGCAATACTTCAAAATTGTCAGGCCCAGGCCCATCCAGTTCAAAATTGTCAGGCCAGGCCCCATCCAGAGCCTAGTGATTTTCCTTATAGAGTGTGAGCATCGGCCCAGGCCCAGCCCATGGCCATTGGGTCAGCCCAGCCCATGGCGAATTTTGCTCTGCAGGCACTGACAAATATATCCGAACTCTTCTGTATTTGCATTAACCCTCGCCTGGGGTGGGCAAAATCACTACGTGTTCGGGTAGGGGGGTGGGGGATGGTACGAGGCCCCCCCCCCCTAGGGTTTCGCCCCACTAATGAGCTAGGAGCTTCGATTCAAAAGACGAGCGTGTTGCTTGTGACGAGAGGAAGCCGTTGATATCCGATTTTAAGTTTTGGGTCAATAGGAGACCTCTAAGGTCATGTCAATGACCAAAAGGTCATCACAATTGTAAATGCATATAAATTGAATTTTATCGAGCTAGAATCGTGAATAAGCATATCATAATGCCCTTAATGGGTGCCAAATTCGTATCTATACGCCAGCACAAGTTCTGGCCTACAAACTGCCAAATTTCAAAAAGGTCATGTCAGGTCATCTGAGGTCAGTGACTACCTCTGTGTTGACCTGTGGCATGGCATGACCCCAGTGAAACATATAGATTATGTAAAAATGGATCCCAAATTTGAAATCAGCGTTTTAAAATGTCCTAGAAACGCCAGAAGCCACAAAAGTAATCGGAGATCATCGGAGGTCAATGACCTCAGTTGACTCTCTGAATAGGTCCAATCGAGGTCACACTATCTCAGTGGACAAGACCAACAACTGTCACCTGGGAACACCTGTGCATATGGGGTGGTGGGGGGGGGGGGGGTCCCTAGACAACACACAACTCGGAAACTGCACAAGATTACAAGCATT
>JAXIVJ010004022.1:0-35000 GCA_036785665.1 Chirona hameri
ATGATGTTGCTGAGGATGATGTTGCTGATGATGATGTTGCTGATGAGGATGTTGCTGATGATGATGTTGCGGATGATGATGTTGCTGATGATGATGTTGATGATGATGTTGATGATGATGTTGCTGATGATGTTGCTGATGATGTTGCTGATGATGTTGCTGATGATGTTGATGATGATGTTGATGATGATGTTGATGATGATGTTGATGATGATGTTGATGATGATGTTGCTGATGATGTTGCTGATGATGTTGATGATGATGTTGCTGATGATGTTGCTGATGATGTTGCTGATGATGACGTGAGACGGTGTGGTATGCCCGGAGGCGGTGTTGTATGCCCGGAGGCGGTGTTGTATGCCCGGAGGCGGTGTGGTATGCCCGGAGGCGGTGTTGTATGCCCGGAGGCGGTGTTGTATGCCCGGAGGCGGTGTGGTATGCCCGGAGGCGGTGTAGTATGCCCGGAGGCGGTGTTGTATGCCCGGAGGCGGTGTGGTATGCCCGGAGGCGGTGTAGTATGCCCGGAGGCGGTGTTGTATGCCCGGAGGCGGTGTGGTATGCCCGGAGGCGGTGTGGTATGCCCGGAGGCGGTGTAGTTTGCCCGGAGGCGGTGTGGTATGCCCGGAGGCGGTGTGGTATGCCCGGAGGCGGTGTAGTATGCCCGGAGGCGGTGTTGTATGCCCGGAGGCGGTGTGGTATGCCCGGAGGCGGTACAACACCGCCTCCGGGCATGATGATGATGATATTGATGATGATGATGATGATGATGATGATGATGATGATGATGATGATGATGATGATGATGATGATGATGATGATGATGATGATGATGATGATGATGATGATGATGATGATGATGATGATGATGATGATGATGATGATGATGATGATGATGATGATGATGATGATGATGATGATGATGATGATGATGATGATGATGATGATGATGATGATGATGATGATGATGTTGCTGATGATGTTGCTGATGATGTTGCTGGTGATGTTGCTGATGATGTTGCTGATGATGTTGCTGATGATGACGTGAGACGGTGTGGTATGCCCGGAGGCGGTGTTGTATGCCCGGAGGCGGTGTTGTATGCCCGGAGGCGGTGTGGTATGCCCGGAGGCGGTGTTGTATGCCCGGAGGCGGTGTTGTATGCCCGGAGGCGGTGTGGTATGCCCGGAGGCGGTGTTGTATGCCCGGAGGCGGTGTTGTATGCCCTGAGGCGGTCTGGTATGCCCGGAGGCGGTGTAGTATGCCCGGAGGCGGTGTTGTATGCCCGGAGGCGGTGTGGTATGCCCGGAGGCGGTGCGGTATGCCCGGAGGCGGTGTTGTATGCCCGGAGGCGGTGTGGTATGCCCGGAGGCGGTGTAGTATGCCCGGAGGCGGTGTTGTATGCCCGGAGGCGGTGTGGTATGCCCGGAGGCGGTGTAGTATGCCCGGAGGCGGTGTTGTATGCCCGGAGGCGGTGTGGTATGCCCGGAGGCGGTACAACACCGCCTCCGGGCATGATGATGATAATGATGATGATGATGATGATGATGATGATGATGATGATGATGATGATGATGATGATGATGATGATGATGATGATGATGATGATGATGATGATGATGATGATGATGATGATGATGATGATGATGATGATGATGATGATGATGATGATGATGATGATGATGTTGCTGATGATGATGTCGCTGATGATGATGTTGCTGATGATGATGTTGTTGATGATGTTGCTGATGATGTTGCTGATGATGTTGCTGATGATGTTGCTGATGATGTTGATGATGATGTTGATGATGATGTTGATGATGATGTTGATGATGATGTTGATGATGATGTTGCTGATGATGTTGCTGATGATGTTGCTGATGATGTTGCTGATGATGTTGCTGGTGATGTTGCTGATGATGTTGCTGATGATGTTGCTGATGATGACGTGAGACGGTGTGGTATGCCCGGAGGCGGTGTTGTATGCCCGGAGGCGGTGTTGTATGCCCGGAGGCGGTGTGGTATGCCCGGAGGCGGTGTTGTATGCCCGGAGGCGGTGTTGTATGCCCGGAGGCGGTGTGGTATGCCCGGAGGCGGTGTTGTATGCCCGGAGGCGGTGTTGTATGCCCTGAGGCGGTCTGGTATGCCCGGAGTCGGTGTAGTATGCCCGGAGGCGGTGTTGTATGCCCGGAGGCGGTGTGGTATGCCCGGAGGCGGTGCAGTATGCCCGGAGGCGTTGTTGTATGCCCGGAGGCGGTGTGGTATGCCCGGAGGCGGTGTAGTATGCCCGGAGGCGGTGTTGTATGCCCGGAGGCGGTGTGGTATGCCCGGAAGCGGTGTAGTATGCCCGGAGGCGGTGTTGTATGCCCGGAGGCGGTGTGGTATGCCCGGAGGCGGTACAACACCGCCTCCGGGCATGATGATGATAATGATGATGATGATGATGATGATGATGATGATGATGATGATGATGATGATGATGATGATGATGATGATGATGATGATGATGATGATGATGATGATGATGATGATGATGATGATGATGATGATGATGATGATGATGATGATGATGATGATGATGATGATGATGATGATGATGATGATGATGATGATGATGATGATGATGATGATGATGATGATGATGATGTTGCTGATGATGATGTTGCTGATGATGATGTTGCTGATGATGATGTTGTTGATGATGTTGCTGATGATGTTGCTGATGATGTTGCTGATGATGTTGCTGATGATGTTGATGATGATGTTGATGATGATGTTGATGATGATGTTGATGATGATGTTGATGATGATGTTGCTGATGATGTTGCTGATGATGTTGCTGATGATGTTGCTGATGATGTTGCTGATGATGTTGCTGGTGATGTTGCTGATGATGTTGCTGATGATGTTGCTGATGATGACGTGAGACGGTGTGGTATGCCCGGAGGCGGTGTTGTATGCCCGGAGGCGGTGTTGTATGCCCGGAGGCGGTGTGGTATGCCCGGAGGCGGTGTTGTATGCCCGGAGGCGGTGTTGTATGCCCGGAGGCGGTGTGGTATGCCCGGAGGCGGTGTTGTATGCCCGGAGGCGGTGTTGTATGCCCTGAGGCGGTCTGGTATGCCCGGAGGCGGTGTAGTATGCCCGGAGGCGGTGTTGTATGCCCGGAGGCGGTGTGGTATGCCCGGAGGCGGTGTAGTATGCCCGGAGGCGGTGTTGTATGCCCGGAGGCGGTGTGGTATGCCCGGAGGCGGTACAACACCGCCTCCGGGCATGATGATGATAATGATGATGATGATGATGATGATGATGATGATGATGATGATGATGATGATGATGATGATGATGATGATGATGATGATGATGATGATGATGATGATGATGATGATGATGATGATGATGATGATGATGATGATGATGATGATGATGATGATGATGATGATGATGATGATGATGATGATGATGATGATGATGATGATGATGATGATGATGATGATGTTGCTGATGATGATGTTGCTGATGATGATGTTGCTGATGATGATGTTGTTGATGATGTTGCTGATGATGTTGCTGATGATGTTGCTGATGATGTTGCTGATGATGTTGATGATGATGTTGATGATGATGTTGATGATGATGTTGATGATGATGTTGATGATGATGTTGATGATGATAATGATGATGATGATGATGATGATGATGATGATGATGATGATGATGATGATGATGATGATGATGATGATGATGATGATGATGATGATGATGATGATGATGATGATGATGATGATGATGATGATGATGATGATGATGATGATGATGATGATGATGATGATGATGATGATGATGATGATGATGATGATGATGATGATGTTGCTGATGATGATGTTGCTGATGATGATGTTGCTGATGATGATGTTGTTGATGATGTTGCTGATGATGTTGCTGATGATGTTGCTGATGATGTTGCTGATGATGACGTGAGACGGTGTGGTATGCCCGGAGGCGGTGTTGTATGCCCGGAGGCGGTGTTGTATGCCCGGAGGCGGTGTGGTATGCCCGGAGGCGGTGTTGTATGCCCGGAGGCGGTGTTGTATGCCCGGAGGCGGTGTGGTATGCCCGGAGGCGGTGTTGTATGCCCGGAGGCGGTGTTGTATGCCCTGAGGCGGTCTGGTATGCCCGGAGGCGGTGTAGTATGCCCGGAGGCGGTGTTGTATGCCCGGAGGCGGTGTGGTATGCCCGGAGGCGGTGCAGTATGCCCGGAGGCGGTGTTGTATGCCCGGAGGCGGTGTGGTATGACCGGAGGCGGTGTAGTATGCCCGGAGGCGGTGTTGTATGCCCGGAGGCGGTGTGGTATGCCCGGAGGCGGTGTAGTATGCCCGGAGGCGGTGTTGTATGCCCGGAGGCGGTGTGGTATGCCCGGAGGCGGTACAACACCGCCTCCGGGCATGATGATGATAATGATGATGATGATGATGATGATGATGATGATGATGATGATGATGATGATGATGATGATGATGATGATGATGATGATGATGATGATGATGATGATGATGATGATGATGATGATGATGATGATGATGATGATGATGATGATGATGATGATGATGATGATGATGATGATGATGATGTGTGCTGATGATGATGTTGCTGATGATGATGTTGCTGATGATGATGTTGTTGATGATGTTGCTGATGATGTTGCTGATGATGTTGCTGATGATGTTGCTGATGATGTTGATGATGATGTTGATGATGATGTTGATGATGATGTTGATGATGATGTTGATGATATGTTGATGATGATGTTGATGATGATGTTGATGATGATGTTGATGTTGATGATGATGTTAATGATGATGTTGATGATGATGTTGCTGATGATGTTGCTGATGATGTTGCTGATGATGTTGCTGATGATGTTGCTGGTGATGTTGCTGATGATGTTGCTGATGATGTTGCTGATGATGTTGCTGATGATGACGTGAGACGGTGTGGTATGCCCGTTTGCGGTGTTGTATGCCCGGAGGCGGTGTTGTATGCCCGGAGGCGGTGTGGTATGCCCGAAGGCGGTGTTGTATGCCCGGAGGCGGTGTTGTATGCCCGGAGGCGGTGTGGTATGCCCGGAGGCGGTGTAGTATGCCCGGAGGCGGTGTTGTATGCCCGGAGGCGGTGTGGTATGCCCGGAGGCGGTGTAGTATGCCCGGAGGCGGTGTTGTATGCCCGGAGGCGGTGTGGTATGCCCGGAGGCGGTACAACACCGCCTCCGGGCATGATGATGATAATGATGATGATGATGATGATGATGATGATGATGATGATGATGATGATGATGATGATGATGATGATGATGATGATGATGATGATGATGATGATGATGATGATGATGATGATGATGATGATGATGATGATGATGATGATGATGATGATGATGATGATGATGATGATGATGATGATGATGATGATGATGATGATGATGATGTTGCTGATGATGATGTTGCTGATGATGATGTTGCTGATGATGATGTTGTTGATGATGTTGCTGATGATGTTGCTGATGATGTTGCTGATGATGTTGCTGATGATGTTGATGATGATGTTGATGATGATGTTGATGATGATGTTGATGATGATGTTGATGATGATGTTGATGATGATAATGATGATGATGATGATGATGATGATGATGATGATGATGATGATGATGATGATGATGATGATGATGATGATGATGATGATGATGATGATGATGATGATGATGATGATGATGATGATGATGATGATGATGATGATGATGATGATGATGATGATGATGATGATGATGATGATGATGATGATGATGATGATGATGATGATGTTGCTGATGATGATGTTGCTGATGATGATGTTGCTGATGATGATGTTGCTGATGATGATGTTGCTGATGATGATGTTGCTGAGGATGATGTTGCTGATGATGATGTTGCTGATGAGGATGTTGCTGATGATGATGTTGCGGATGATGATGTTGCTGATGATGATGTTGATGATGATGTTGATGATGATGTTGCTGATGATGTTGCTGATGATGTTGCTGATGATGTTGCTGATGATGTTGATGATGATGTTGATGATGATGTTGATGATGATGTTGATGATGATGTTGATGATGATGTTGCTGATGATGTTGCTGATGATGTTGATGATGATGTTGCTGATGATGTTGCTGATGATGTTGCTGATGATGACGTGAGACGGTGTGGTATGCCCGGAGGCGGTGTTGTATGCCCGGAGGCGGTGTTGTATGCCCGGAGGCGGTGTGGTATGCCCGGAGGCGGTGTTGTATGCCCGGAGGCGGTGTTGTATGCCCGGAGGCGGTGTGGTATGCCCGGAGGCGGTGTAGTATGCCCGGAGGCGGTGTTGTATGCCCGGAGGCGGTGTGGTATGCCCGGAGGCGGTGTAGTATGCCCGGAGGCGGTGTTGTATGCCCGGAGGCGGTGTGGTATGCCCGGAGGCGGTGTGGTATGCCCGGAGGCGGTGTAGTTTGCCCGGAGGCGGTGTGGTATGCCCGGAGGCGGTGTGGTATGCCCGGAGGCGGTGTAGTATGCCCGGAGGCGGTGTTGTATGCCCGGAGGCGGTGTGGTATGCCCGGAGGCGGTACAACACCGCCTCCGGGCATGATGATGATGATATTGATGATGATGATGATGATGATGATGATGATGATGATGATGATGATGATGATGATGATGATGATGATGATGATGATGATGATGATGATGATGATGATGATGATGATGATGATGATGATGATGATGATGATGATGTTGCTGATGATGTTGCTGATGATGTTGCTGGTGATGTTGCTGATGATGTTGCTGATGATGTTGCTGATGATGACGTGAGACGGTGTGGTATGCCCGGAGGCGGTGTTGTATGCCCGGAGGCGGTGTTGTATGCCCGGAGGCGGTGTGGTATGCCCGGAGGCGGTGTTGTATGCCCGGAGGCGGTGTTGTATGCCCGGAGGCGGTGTGGTATGCCCGGAGGCGGTGTTGTATGCCCGGAGGCGGTGTTGTATGCCCTGAGGCGGTCTGGTATGCCCGGAGGCGGTGTAGTATGCCCGGAGGCGGTGTTGTATGCCCGGAGGCGGTGTGGTATGCCCGGAGGCGGTGCAGTATGCCCGGAGGCGGTGTTGTATGCCCGGAGGCTGTGTGGTATGCCCGGAGGCGGTGTAGTATGCCCGGAGGCGGTGTTGTATGCCCGGAGGCGGTGTGGTATGCCCGGAGGCGGTGTAGTATGCCCGGAGGCGGTGTTGTATGCCCGGAGGCGGTGTGGTATGCCCGGAGGCGGTACAACACCGCCTCCGGGCATGATGATGATAATGATGATGATGATGATGATGATGATGATGATGATGATGATGATGATGATGATGATGATGATGATGATGATGATGATGATGATGATGATGATGATGATGATGATGATGATGATGATGATGATGATGATGATGATGATGATGATGATGATGATGATGATGATGATGATGATGATGATGATGTTGCTGATGATGATGTCGCTGATGATGATGTTGCTGATGATGATGTTGTTGATGATGTTGTTGATGATGTTGCTGATGATGTTGCTGATGATGTTGCTGATGATGTTGCTGATGATGTTGATGATGATGTTGATGATGATGTTGATGATGATGTTGATGATGATGTTGATGATGATGTTGCTGATGATGTTGCTGATGATGTTGCTGATGATGTTGCTGATGATGTTGCTGATGATGTTGCTGGTGATGTTGCTGATGATGTTGCTGATGATGTTGCTGATGATGACGTGAGACGGTGTGGTATGCCCGGAGGCGGTGTTGTATGCCCGGAGGCGGTGTTGTATGCCCGGAGGCGGTGTGGTATGCCCGGAGGCGGTGTTGTATGCCCGGAGGCGGTGTTGTATGCCCGGAGGCGGTGTGGTATGCCCGGAGGCGGTGTTGTATGCCCGGAGGCGGTGTTGTATGCCCTGAGGCGGTCTGGTATGCCCGGAGGCGGTGTAGTATGCCCGGAGGCGGTGTTGTATGCCCGGAGGCGGTGTGGTATGCCCGGAGGCGGTGTAGTATGCCCGGAGGCGGTGTTGTATGCCCGGAGGCGGTGTGGTATGCCCGGAGGCGGTACAACACCGCCTCCGGGCATGATGATGATAATGATGATGATGATGATGATGATGATGATGATGATGATGATGATGATGATGATGATGATGATGATGATGATGATGATGATGATGATGATGATGATGATGATGATGATGATGATGATGATGATGATGATGATGATGATGATGATGATGATGATGATGATGATGATGATGATGATGATGATGATGATGATGATGATGATGATGATGATGATGATGATGATGATGATGATGATGATGATGATGATGATGATGATGTTGCTGATGATGATGTTGCTGATGATGATGTTGCTGATGATGATGTTGTTGATGATGTTGCTGATGATGTTGCTGATGATGTTGCTGATGATGTTGCTGATGATGTTGATGATGATGTTGATGATGATGTTGATGATGATGTTGATGATGATGTTGATGATGATGTTGATGATGATAATGATGATGATGATGATGATGATGATGATGATGATGATGATGATGATGATGATGATGATGATGATGATGATGATGATGATGATGATGATATGTTGATGATGATGTTGATGATGATGTTGATGATGATGTTGATGATGATGTTGATGATGATGATGATGATGATGATGATGATGATGATGATGATGATGATGATGATGATGATGATGATGATGATGATGATGATGATGATGATGATGATGATGATGATGATGATGATGATGATGTTGCTGATGATGATGTTGCTGATGATGATGTTGCTGATGATGATGTTGTTGATGATGTTGCTGATGATGTTGCTGATGATGTTGCTGATGATGTTGCTGATGATGTTGATGATGATGTTGATGATGATGTTGATGATGATGTTGATGATGATGTTGATGATGATGTTGATGATGATAATGATGATGATGATGATGATGATGATGATGATGATGATGATGATGATGATGATGATGATGATGATGATGATGATGATGATGATGATGATGATGATGATGATGATGATGATGATGATGATGATGATGATGATGATGATGATGATGATGATGATGATGATGATGATGATGATGATGATGATGATGATGATGATGATGTTGCTGATGATGATGTTGCTGATGATGATGTTGCTGATGATGATGTTGTTGATGATGTTGCTGATGATGTTGCTGATGATGTTGCTGATGATGTTGCTGATGATGACGTGAGACGGTGTGGTATGCCCGGAGGCGGTGTTGTATGCCCGGAGGCGGTGTTGTATGCCCGGAGGCGGTGTGGTATGCCCGGAGGCGGTGTTGTATGCCCGGAGGCGGTGTTGTATGCCCGGAGGCGGTGTGGTATGCCCGGAGGCGGTGTTGTATGCCCGGAGGCGGTGTTGTATGCCCTGAGGCGGTCTGGTATGCCCGGAGGCGGTGTAGTATGCCCGGAGGCGGTGTTGTATGCCCGGAGGCGGTGTGGTATGCCCGGAGGCGGTGCAGTATGCCCGGAGGCGGTGTTGTATGCCCGGAGGCGGTGTGGTATGACCGGAGGCGGTGTAGTATGCCCGGAGGCGGTGTTGTATGCCCGGAGGCGGTGTGGTATGCCCGGAGGCGGTGTAGTATGCCCGGAGGCGGTGTTGTATGCCCGGAGGCGGTGTGGTATGCCCGGAGGCGGTACAACACCGCCTCCGGGCATGATGATGATAATGATGATGATGATGATGATGATGATGATGATGATGATGATGATGATGATGATGATGATGATGATGATGATGATGATGATGATGATGATGATGATGATGATGATGATGATGATGATGATGATGATGATGATGATGATGATGATGATGATGATGATGATGATGATGATGATGATGTTGCTGATGATGATGTTGCTGATGATGATGTTGCTGATGATGATGTTGTTGATGATGTTGCTGATGATGTTGCTGATGATGTTGCTGATGATGTTGCTGATGATGTTGATGATGATGTTGATGATGATGTTGATGATGATGTTGATGATGATGTTGATGATATGTTGATGATGATGTTGATGATGATGTTGATGATGATGTTGATGTTGATGATGATGTTAATGATGATGTTGATGATGATGTTGCTGATGATGTTGCTGATGATGTTGCTGATGATGTTGCTGATGATGTTGCTGGTGATGTTGCTGATGATGTTGCTGATGATGTTGCTGATGATGTTGCTGATGATGACGTGAGACGGTGTGGTATGCCCGTTTGCGGTGTTGTATGCCCGGAGGCGGTGTTGTATGCCCGGAGGCGGTGTGGTATGCCCGAAGGCGGTGTTGTATGCCCGGAGGCGGTGTTGTATGCCCGGAGGCGGTGTGGTATGCCCGGAGGCGGTGTAGTATGCCCGGAGGCGGTGTTGTATGCCCGGAGGCGGTGTGGTATGCCCGGAGGCGGTGTAGTATGCCCGGAGGCGGTGTTGTATGCCCGGAGGCGGTGTGGTATGCCCGGAGGCGGTACAACACCGCCTCCGGGCATGATGATGATAATGATGATGATGATGATGATGATGATGATGATGATGATGATGATGATGATGATGATGATGATGATGATGATGATGATGATGATGATGATGATGATGATGATGATGATGATGATGATGATGATGATGATGATGATGATGATGATGATGATGATGATGATGATGATGATGATGATGATGATGATGATGATGATGATGATGATGATGTTGCTGATGATGATGTTGCTGATGATGATGTTGCTGATGATGATGTTGTTGATGATGTTGCTGATGATGTTGCTGATGATGTTGCTGATGATGTTGCTGATGATGTTGATGATGATGTTGATGATGATGTTGATGATGATGTTGATGATGATGTTGATGATGATGTTGATGATGATAATGATGATGATGATGATGATGATGATGATGATGATGATGATGATGATGATGATGATGATGATGATGATGATGATGATGATGATGATGATGATGATGATGATGATGATGATGATGATGATGATGATGATGATGATGATGATGATGATGATGATGATGATGATGATGATGATGATGATGATGATGATGATGATGATGATGATGTTGCTGATGATGATGTTGCTGATGATGATGTTGCTGATGATGATGTTGCTGATGATGATGTTGCTGATGATGATGTTGCTGAGGATGATGTTGCTGATGATGATGTTGCTGATGAGGATGTTGCTGATGATGATGTTGCGGATGATGATGTTGCTGATGATGATGTTGATGATGATGTTGATGATGATGTTGCTGATGATGTTGCTGATGATGTTGCTGATGATGTTGCTGATGATGTTGATGATGATGTTGATGATGATGTTGATGATGATGTTGATGATGATGTTGATGATGATGTTGCTGATGATGTTGCTGATGATGTTGATGATGATGTTGCTGATGATGTTGCTGATGATGTTGCTGATGATGACGTGAGACGGTGTGGTATGCCCGGAGGCGGTGTTGTATGCCCGGAGGCGGTGTTGTATGCCCGGAGGCGGTGTGGTATGCCCGGAGGCGGTGTTGTATGCCCGGAGGCGGTGTTGTATGCCCGGAGGCGGTGTGGTATGCCCGGAGGCGGTGTAGTATGCCCGGAGGCGGTGTTGTATGCCCGGAGGCGGTGTGGTATGCCCGGAGGCGGTGTAGTATGCCCGGAGGCGGTGTTGTATGCCCGGAGGCGGTGTGGTATGCCCGGAGGCGGTGTGGTATGCCCGGAGGCGGTGTAGTTTGCCCGGAGGCGGTGTGGTATGCCCGGAGGCGGTGTGGTATGCCCGGAGGCGGTGTAGTATGCCCGGAGGCGGTGTTGTATGCCCGGAGGCGGTGTGGTATGCCCGGAGGCGGTACAACACCGCCTCCGGGCATGATGATGATGATATTGATGATGATGATGATGATGATGATGATGATGATGATGATGATGATGATGATGATGATGATGATGATGATGATGATGATGATGATGATGATGATGATGATGATGATGATGATGATGATGATGATGATGATGATGTTGCTGATGATGTTGCTGATGATGTTGCTGGTGATGTTGCTGATGATGTTGCTGATGATGTTGCTGATGATGACGTGAGACGGTGTGGTATGCCCGGAGGCGGTGTTGTATGCCCGGAGGCGGTGTTGTATGCCCGGAGGCGGTGTGGTATGCCCGGAGGCGGTGTTGTATGCCCGGAGGCGGTGTTGTATGCCCGGAGGCGGTGTGGTATGCCCGGAGGCGGTGTTGTATGCCCGGAGGCGGTGTTGTATGCCCTGAGGCGGTCTGGTATGCCCGGAGGCGGTGTAGTATGCCCGGAGGCGGTGTTGTATGCCCGGAGGCGGTGTGGTATGCCCGGAGGCGGTGCAGTATGCCCGGAGGCGGTGTTGTATGCCCGGAGGCTGTGTGGTATGCCCGGAGGCGGTGTAGTATGCCCGGAGGCGGTGTTGTATGCCCGGAGGCGGTGTGGTATGCCCGGAGGCGGTGTAGTATGCCCGGAGGCGGTGTTGTATGCCCGGAGGCGGTGTGGTATGCCCGGAGGCGGTACAACACCGCCTCCGGGCATGATGATGATAATGATGATGATGATGATGATGATGATGATGATGATGATGATGATGATGATGATGATGATGATGATGATGATGATGATGATGATGATGATGATGATGATGATGATGATGATGATGATGATGATGATGATGATGATGATGATGATGATGATGATGATGATGATGATGATGATGTTGCTGATGATGATGTCGCTGATGATGATGTTGCTGATGATGATGTTGTTGATGATGTTGTTGATGATGTTGCTGATGATGTTGCTGATGATGTTGCTGATGATGTTGCTGATGATGTTGATGATGATGTTGATGATGATGTTGATGATGATGTTGATGATGATGTTGATGATGATGTTGCTGATGATGTTGCTGATGATGTTGCTGATGATGTTGCTGATGATGTTGCTGATGATGTTGCTGGTGATGTTGCTGATGATGTTGCTGATGATGTTGCTGATGATGACGTGAGACGGTGTGGTATGCCCGGAGGCGGTGTTGTATGCCCGGAGGCGGTGTTGTATGCCCGGAGGCGGTGTGGTATGCCCGGAGGCGGTGTTGTATGCCCGGAGGCGGTGTTGTATGCCCGGAGGCGGTGTGGTATGCCCGGAGGCGGTGTTGTATGCCCGGAGGCGGTGTTGTATGCCCTGAGGCGGTCTGGTATGCCCGGAGGCGGTGTAGTATGCCCGGAGGCGGTGTTGTATGCCCGGAGGCGGTGTGGTATGCCCGGAGGCGGTGTAGTATGCCCGGAGGCGGTGTTGTATGCCCGGAGGCGGTGTGGTATGCCCGGAGGCGGTACAACACCGCCTCCGGGCATGATGATGATAATGATGATGATGATGATGATGATGATGATGATGATGATGATGATGATGATGATGATGATGATGATGATGATGATGATGATGATGATGATGATGATGATGATGATGATGATGATGATGATGATGATGATGATGATGATGATGATGATGATGATGATGATGATGATGATGATGATGATGATGATGATGATGATGATGATGATGATGATGATGATGATGATGATGATGATGATGATGATGATGATGATGATGTTGCTGATGATGATGTTGCTGATGATGATGTTGCTGATGATGATGTTGTTGATGATGTTGCTGATGATGTTGCTGATGATGTTGCTGATGATGTTGCTGATGATGTTGATGATGATGTTGATGATGATGTTGATGATGATGTTGATGATGATGTTGATGATGATGTTGATGATGATAATGATGATGATGATGATGATGATGATGATGATGATGATGATGATGATGATGATGATGATGATGATGATGATGATGATGATGATGATGATATGTTGATGATGATGTTGATGATGATGTTGATGATGATGTTGATGATGATGTTGATGATGATGATGATGATGATGATGATGATGATGATGATGATGATGATGATGTTGCTGATGATGTTGCTGATGATGATGATGATGATGATGATGATGATGATGATGATGATGATGATGATGATGATGATGATGATGATGATGATGATGATGATGATGATGATGATGATGATGATGATGATGATGATGTTGCTGATGATGATGTTGCTGATGATGATGTTGCTGATGATGATGTTGCTGATGATGATGTTGCTGATGATGATGTTGCTGAGGATGATGTTGCTGATGATGATGTTGCTGATGAGGATGTTGCTGATGATGATGTTGCGGATGATGATGTTGCTGATGATGATGTTGATGATGATGTTGATGATGATGTTGCTGATGATGTTGCTGATGATGTTGCTGATGATGTTGCTGATGATGTTGATGATGATGTTGATGATGATGTTGATGATGATGTTGATGATGATGTTGATGATGATGTTGCTGATGATGTTGCTGATGATGTTGATGATGATGTTGCTGATGATGTTGCTGATGATGTTGCTGATGATGACGTGAGACGGTGTGGTATGCCCGGAGGCGGTGTTGTATGCCCGGAGGCGGTGTTGTATGCCCGGAGGCGGTGTGGTATGCCCGGAGGCGGTGTTGTATGCCCGGAGGCGGTGTTGTATGCCCGGAGGCGGTGTGGTATGCCCGGAGGCGGTGTAGTATGCCCGGAGGCGGTGTTGTATGCCCGGAGGCGGTGTGGTATGCCCGGAGGCGGTGTAGTATGCCCGGAGGCGGTGTTGTATGCCCGGAGGCGGTGTGGTATGCCCGGAGGCGGTGTGGTATGCCCGGAGGCGGTGTAGTTTGCCCGGAGGCGGTGTGGTATGCCCGGAGGCGGTGTGGTATGCCCGGAGGCGGTGTAGTATGCCCGGAGGCGGTGTTGTATGCCCGGAGGCGGTGTGGTATGCCCGGAGGCGGTACAACACCGCCTCCGGGCATGATGATGATGATATTGATGATGATGATGATGATGATGATGATGATGATGATGATGATGATGATGATGATGATGATGATGATGATGATGATGATGATGATGATGATGATGATGATGATGATGATGATGATGATGATGATGATGATGATGATGATGATGATGATGATGATGATGATGATGATGATGATGATGATGATGATGATGATGATGATGATGATGATGATGATGATGTTGCTGATGATGTTGCTGATGATGTTGCTGGTGATGTTGCTGATGATGTTGCTGATGATGTTGCTGATGATGACGTGAGACGGTGTGGTATGCCCGGAGGCGGTGTTGTATGCCCGGAGGCGGTGTTGTATGCCCGGAGGCGGTGTGGTATGCCCGGAGGCGGTGTTGTATGCCCGGAGGCGGTGTTGTATGCCCGGAGGCGGTGTGGTATGCCCGGAGGCGGTGTTGTATGCCCGGAGGCGGTGTTGTATGCCCTGAGGCGGTCTGGTATGCCCGGAGGCGGTGTAGTATGCCCGGAGGCGGTGTTGTATGCCCGGAGGCGGTGTGGTATGCCCGGAGGCGGTGCGGTATGCCCGGAGGCGGTGTTGTATGCCCGGAGGCGGTGTGGTATGCCCGGAGGCGGTGTAGTATGCCCGGAGGCGGTGTTGTATGCCCGGAGGCGGTGTGGTATGCCCGGAGGCGGTGTAGTATGCCCGGAGGCGGTGTTGTATGCCCGGAGGCGGTGTGGTATGCCCGGAGGCGGTACAACACCGCCTCCGGGCATGATGATGATAATGATGATGATGATGATGATGATGATGATGATGATGATGATGATGATGATGATGATGATGATGATGATGATGATGATGATGATGATGATGATGATGATGATGATGATGATGATGATGATGATGATGATGATGATGATGATGATGATGATGATGATGTTGCTGATGATGATGTCGCTGATGATGATGTTGCTGATGATGATGTTGTTGATGATGTTGCTGATGATGTTGCTGATGATGTTGCTGATGATGTTGCTGATGATGTTGATGATGATGTTGATGATGATGTTGATGATGATGTTGATGATGATGTTGATGATGATGTTGCTGATGATGTTGCTGATGATGTTGCTGATGATGTTGCTGATGATGTTGCTGGTGATGTTGCTGATGATGTTGCTGATGATGTTGCTGATGATGACGTGAGACGGTGTGGTATGCCCGGAGGCGGTGTTGTATGCCCGGAGGCGGTGTTGTATGCCCGGAGGCGGTGTGGTATGCCCGGAGGCGGTGTTGTATGCCCGGAGGCGGTGTTGTATGCCCGGAGGCGGTGTGGTATGCCCGGAGGCGGTGTTGTATGCCCGGAGGCGGTGTTGTATGCCCTGAGGCGGTCTGGTATGCCCGGAGTCGGTGTAGTATGCCCGGAGGCGGTGTTGTATGCCCGGAGGCGGTGTGGTATGCCCGGAGGCGGTGCAGTATGCCCGGAGGCGTTGTTGTATGCCCGGAGGCGGTGTGGTATGCCCGGAGGCGGTGTAGTATGCCCGGAGGCGGTGTTGTATGCCCGGAGGCGGTGTGGTATGCCCGGAAGCGGTGTAGTATGCCCGGAGGCGGTGTTGTATGCCCGGAGGCGGTGTGGTATGCCCGGAGGCGGTACAACACCGCCTCCGGGCATGATGATGATAATGATGATGATGATGATGATGATGATGATGATGATGATGATGATGATGATGATGATGATGATGATGATGATGATGATGATGATGATGATGATGATGATGATGATGATGATGATGATGATGATGATGATGATGATGATGATGATGATGATGATGATGATGATGATGATGATGATGATGATGATGATGATGATGATGATGATGATGATGATGATGATGATGATGTTGCTGATGATGATGTTGCTGATGATGATGTTGCTGATGATGATGTTGTTGATGATGTTGCTGATGATGTTGCTGATGATGTTGCTGATGATGTTGCTGATGATGTTGATGATGATGTTGATGATGATGTTGATGATGATGTTGATGATGATGTTGATGATGATGTTGCTGATGATGTTGCTGATGATGTTGCTGATGATGTTGCTGATGATGTTGCTGATGATGTTGCTGGTGATGTTGCTGATGATGTTGCTGATGATGTTGCTGATGATGACGTGAGACGGTGTGGTATGCCCGGAGGCGGTGTTGTATGCCCGGAGGCGGTGTTGTATGCCCGGAGGCGGTGTGGTATGCCCGGAGGCGGTGTTGTATGCCCGGAGGCGGTGTTGTATGCCCGGAGGCGGTGTGGTATGCCCGGAGGCGGTGTTGTATGCCCGGAGGCGGTGTTGTATGCCCTGAGGCGGTCTGGTATGCCCGGAGGCGGTGTAGTATGCCCGGAGGCGGTGTTGTATGCCCGGAGGCGGTGTGGTATGCCCGGAGGCGGTGTAGTATGCCCGGAGGCGGTGTTGTATGCCCGGAGGCGGTGTGGTATGCCCGGAGGCGGTACAACACCGCCTCCGGGCATGATGATGATAATGATGATGATGATGATGATGATGATGATGATGATGATGATGATGATGATGATGATGATGATGATGATGATGATGATGATGATGATGATGATGATGATGATGATGATGATGATGATGATGATGATGATGATGATGATGATGATGATGATGATGATGATGATGATGATGATGATGATGATGATGATGATGATGATGATGATGATGATGATGATGATGATGATGTTGCTGATGATGATGTTGCTGATGATGATGTTGCTGATGATGATGTTGTTGATGATGTTGCTGATGATGTTGCTGATGATGTTGCTGATGATGTTGCTGATGATGTTGATGATGATGTTGATGATGATGTTGATGATGATGTTGATGATGATGTTGATGATGATGTTGATGATGATAATGATGATGATGATGATGATGATGATGATGATGATGATGATGATGATGATGATGATGATGATGATGATGATGATGATGATGATGATGATGATGATGATGATGATGATGATGATGATGATGATGATGATGATGATGATGATGATGATGATGATGATGATGATGATGATGATGATGATGATGATGATGATGTTGCTGATGATGATGTTGCTGATGATGATGTTGCTGATGATGATGTTGTTGATGATGTTGCTGATGATGTTGCTGATGATGTTGCTGATGATGTTGCTGATGATGACGTGAGACGGTGTGGTATGCCCGGAGGCGGTGTTGTATGCCCGGAGGCGGTGTTGTATGCCCGGAGGCGGTGTGGTATGCCCGGAGGCGGTGTTGTATGCCCGGAGGCGGTGTTGTATGCCCGGAGGCGGTGTGGTATGCCCGGAGGCGGTGTTGTATGCCCGGAGGCGGTGTTGTATGCCCTGAGGCGGTCTGGTATGCCCGGAGGCGGTGTAGTATGCCCGGAGGCGGTGTTGTATGCCCGGAGGCGGTGTGGTATGCCCGGAGGCGGTGCAGTATGCCCGGAGGCGGTGTTGTATGCCCGGAGGCGGTGTGGTATGCCCGGAGGCGGTGTAGTATGCCCGGAGGCGGTGTTGTATGCCCGGAGGCGGTGTGGTATGCCCGGAGGCGGTGTAGTATGCCCGGAGGCGGTGTTGTATGCCCGGAGGCGGTGTGGTATGCCCGGAGGCGGTACAACACCGCCTCCGGGCATGATGATGATAATGATGATGATGATGATGATGATGATGATGATGATGATGATGATGATGATGATGATGATGATGATGATGATGATGATGATGATGATGATGATGATGATGATGATGATGATGATGATGATGATGATGATGATGATGATGATGATGATGATGATGATGATGATGATGATGATGATGATGTTGCTGATGATGATGTTGCTGATGATGATGTTGCTGATGATGATGTTGTTGATGATGTTGCTGATGATGTTGCTGATGATGTTGCTGATGATGTTGCTGATGATGTTGATGATGATGTTGATGATGATGTTGATGATGATGTTGATGATGATGTTGATGATATGTTGATGATGATGTTGATGATGATGTTGATGATGATGTTGATGTTGATGATGATGTTAATGATGATGTTGATGATGATGTTGCTGATGATGTTGCTGATGATGTTGCTGATGATGTTGCTGATGATGTTGCTGGTGATGTTGCTGATGATGTTGCTGATGATGTTGCTGATGATGTTGCTGATGATGACGTGAGACGGTGTGGTATGCCCGTTTGCGGTGTTGTATGCCCGGAGGCGGTGTTGTATGCCCGGAGGCGGTGTGGTATGCCCGGAGGCGGTGTTGTATGCCCGGAGGCGGTGTTGTATGCCCGGAGGCGGTGTGGTATGCCCGGAGGCGGTGTAGTATGCCCGGAGGCGGTGTTGTATGCCCGGAGGCGGTGTGGTATGCCCGGAGGCGGTGTAGTATGCCCGGAGGCGGTGTTGTATGCCCGGAGGCGGTGTGGTATGCCCGGAGGCGGTACAACACCGCCTCCGGGCATGATGATGATAATGATGATGATGATGATGATGATGATTATGATTATGATGATGATGATGATGATGATGATGATGATGATGATGATGATGATGATGATGATGATGATGATGATGATGATGATGATGATGATGATGATGATGATGATGATGATGATGATGATGATGATGATGATGATGATGATGATGATGATGATGATGATGATGATGATGATGATGTTGCTGATGATGATGTTGCTGATGATGATGTTGCTGATGATGATGTTGTTGATGATGTTGCTGATGATGTTGCTGATGATGTTGCTGATGATGTTGCTGATGATGTTGATGATGATGTTGATGATGATGTTGATGATGATGTTGATGATGATGTTGATGATGATGTTGATGATGATAATGATGATGATGATGATGATGATGATGATGATGATGATGATGATGATGATGATGATGATGATGATGATGATGATGATGATGATGATGATGATGATGATGATGATGATGATGATGATGATGATGATGATGATGATGATGATGATGATGATGATGATGATGATGATGATGATGATGATGATGATGATGATGTTGCTGATGATGATGTTGCTGATGATGATGTTGCTGATGATGATGTTGCTGATGATGATGTTGCTGATGATGATGTTGCTGAGGATGATGTTGCTGATGATGATGTTGCTGATGAGGATGTTGCTGATGATGATGTTGCGGATGATGATGTTGCTGATGATGATGTTGATGATGATGTTGATGATGATGTTGCTGATGATGTTGCTGATGATGTTGCTGATGATGTTGCTGATGATGTTGATGATGATGTTGATGATGATGTTGATGATGATGTTGATGATGATGTTGATGATGATGTTGCTGATGATGTTGCTGATGATGTTGATGATGATGTTGCTGATGATGTTGCTGATGATGTTGCTGATGATGACGTGAGACGGTGTGGTATGCCCGGAGGCGGTGTTGTATGCCCGGAGGCGGTGTTGTATGCCCGGAGGCGGTGTGGTATGCCCGGAGGCGGTGTTGTATGCCCGGAGGCGGTGTTGTATGCCCGGAGGCGGTGTGGTATGCCCGGAGGCGGTGTAGTATGCCCGGAGGCGGTGTTGTATGCCCGGAGGCGGTGTGGTATGCCCGGAGGCGGTGTAGTATGCCCGGAGGCGGTGTTGTATGCCCGGAGGCGGTGTGGTATGCCCGGAGGCGGTGTGGTATGCCCGGAGGCGGTGTAGTTTGCCCGGAGGCGGTGTGGTATGCCCGGAGGCGGTGTGGTATGCCCGGAGGCGGTGTAGTATGCCCGGAGGCGGTGTTGTATGCCCGGAGGCGGTGTGGTATGCCCGGAGGCGGTACAACACCGCCTCCGGGCATGATGATGATGATATTGATGATGATGATGATGATGATGATGATGATGATGATGATGATGATGATGATGATGATGATGATGATGATGATGATGATGATGATGATGATGATGATGATGATGATGATGATGATGATGATGATGATGATGTTGCTGATGATGTTGCTGATGATGTTGCTGGTGATGTTGCTGATGATGTTGCTGATGATGTTGCTGATGATGACGTGAGACGGTGTGGTATGCCCGGAGGCGGTGTTGTATGCCCGGAGGCGGTGTTGTATGCCCGGAGGCGGTGTGGTATGCCCGGAGGCGGTGTTGTATGCCCGGAGGCGGTGTTGTATGCCCGGAGGCGGTGTGGTATGCCCGGAGGCGGTGTTGTATGCCCGGAGGCGGTGTTGTATGCCCTGAGGCGGTCTGGTATGCCCGGAGGCGGTGTAGTATGCCCGGAGGCGGTGTTGTATGCCCGGAGGCGGTGTGGTATGCCCGGAGGCGGTGCAGTATGCCCGGAGGCGGTGTTGTATGCCCGGAGGCTGTGTGGTATGCCCGGAGGCGGTGTAGTATGCCCGGAGGCGGTGTTGTATGCCCGGAGGCGGTGTGGTATGCCCGGAGGCGGTGTAGTATGCCCGGAGGCGGTGTTGTATGCCCGGAGGCGGTGTGGTATGCCCGGAGGCGGTACAACACCGCCTCCGGGCATGATGATGATAATGATGATGATGATGATGATGATGATGATGATGATGATGATGATGATGATGATGATGATGATGATGATGATGATGATGATGATGATGATGATGATGATGATGATGATGATGATGATGATGATGATGATGATGATGATGATGATGATGATGATGATGATGATGATGATGATGATGTTGCTGATGATGATGTCGCTGATGATGATGTTGCTGATGATGATGTTGTTGATGATGTTGTTGATGATGTTGCTGATGATGTTGCTGATGATGTTGCTGATGATGTTGCTGATGATGTTGATGATGATGTTGATGATGATGTTGATGATGATGTTGATGATGATGTTGATGATGATGTTGCTGATGATGTTGCTGATGATGTTGCTGATGATGTTGCTGATGATGTTGCTGATGATGTTGCTGGTGATGTTGCTGATGATGTTGCTGATGATGTTGCTGATGATGACGTGAGACGGTGTGGTATGCCCGGAGGCGGTGTTGTATGCCCGGAGGCGGTGTTGTATGCCCGGAGGCGGTGTGGTATGCCCGGAGGCGGTGTTGTATGCCCGGAGGCGGTGTTGTATGCCCGGAGGCGGTGTGGTATGCCCGGAGGCGGTGTTGTATGCCCGGAGGCGGTGTTGTATGCCCTGAGGCGGTCTGGTATGCCCGGAGGCGGTGTAGTATGCCCGGAGGCGGTGTTGTATGCCCGGAGGCGGTGTGGTATGCCCGGAGGCGGTGTAGTATGCCCGGAGGCGGTGTTGTATGCCCGGAGGCGGTGTGGTATGCCCGGAGGCGGTGTAGTATGCCCGGAGGCGGTGTTGTATGCCCGGAGGCGGTGTGGTATGCCCGGAGGCGGTACAACACCGCCTCCGGGCATGATGATGATAATGATGATGATGATGATGATGATGATGATGATGATGATGATGATGATGATGATGATGATGATGATGATGATGATGATGATGATGATGATGATGATGATGATGATGATGATGATGATGATGATGATGATGATGATGATGATGATGATGATGATGATGATGATGATGATGTTGCTGATGATGATGTTGCTGATGATGATGTTGCTGATGATGATGTTGTTGATGATGTTGCTGATGATGTTGCTGATGATGTTGCTGATGATGTTGCTGATGATGTTGATGATGATGTTGATGATGATGTTGATGATGATGTTGATGATGATGTTGATGATATGTTGATGATGATGTTGATGATGATGTTGATGATGATGTTGATGTTGATGATGATGTTAATGATGATGTTGATGATGATGTTGCTGATGATGTTGCTGATGATGTTGCTGATGATGTTGCTGATGATGTTGCTGGTGATGTTGCTGATGATGTTGCTGATGATGTTGCTGATGATGTTGCTGATGATGACGTGAGACGGTGTGGTATGCCCGTTTGCGGTGTTGTATGCCCGGAGGCGGTGTTGTATGCCCGGAGGCGGTGTGGTATGCCCGGAGGCGGTGTTGTATGCCCGGAGGCGGTGTTGTATGCCCGGAGGCGGTGTGGTATGCCCGGAGGCGGTGTAGTATGCCCGGAGGCGGTGTTGTATGCCCGGAGGCGGTGTGGTATGCCCGGAGGCGGTGTAGTATGCCCGGAGGCGGTGTTGTATGCCCGGAGGCGGTGTGGTATGCCCGGAGGCGGTACAACACCGCCTCCGGGCATGATGATGATAATGATGATGATGATGATGATGATGATGATGATGATGATGATGATGATGATGATGATGATGATGATGATGATGATGATGATGATGATGATGATGATGATGATGATGATGATGATGATGATGATGATGATGATGATGATGATGATGATGATGATGATGATGATGATGATGATGATGATGATGATGATGATGATGATGTTGCTGATGATGATGTTGCTGATGATGATGTTGCTGATGATGATGTTGTTGATGATGTTGCTGATGATGTTGCTGATGATGTTGCTGATGATGTTGCTGATGATGTTGATGATGATGTTGATGATGATGTTGATGATGATGTTGATGATGATGTTGATGATGATGTTGATGATGATAATGATGATGATGATGATGATGATGATGATGATGATGATGATGATGATGATGATGATGATGATGATGATGATGATGATGATGATGATGATGATGATGATGATGATGATGATGATGATGATGATGATGATGATGATGATGATGATGATGATGATGATGATGATGATGATGATGATGATGATGATGATGATGTTGCTGATGATGATGTTGCTGATGATGATGTTGCTGATGATGATGTTGCTGATGATGATGTTGCTGATGATGATGTTGCTGAGGATGATGTTGCTGATGATGATGTTGCTGATGAGGATGTTGCTGATGATGATGTTGCGGATGATGATGTTGCTGATGATGATGTTGATGATGATGTTGATGATGATGTTGCTGATGATGTTGCTGATGATGTTGCTGATGATGTTGCTGATGATGTTGATGATGATGTTGATGATGATGTTGATGATGATGTTGATGATGATGTTGATGATGATGTTGCTGATGATGTTGCTGATGATGTTGATGATGATGTTGCTGATGATGTTGCTGATGATGTTGCTGATGATGACGTGAGACGGTGTGGTATGCCCGGAGGCGGTGTTGTATGCCCGGAGGCGGTGTTGTATGCCCGGAGGCGGTGTGGTATGCCCGGAGGCGGTGTTGTATGCCCGGAGGCGGTGTTGTATGCCCGGAGGCGGTGTGGTATGCCCGGAGGCGGTGTAGTATGCCCGGAGGCGGTGTTGTATGCCCGGAGGCGGTGTGGTATGCCCGGAGGCGGTGTAGTATGCCCGGAGGCGGTGTTGTATGCCCGGAGGCGGTGTGGTATGCCCGGAGGCGGTGTGGTATGCCCGGAGGCGGTGTAGTTTGCCCGGAGGCGGTGTGGTATGCCCGGAGGCGGTGTGGTATGCCCGGAGGCGGTGTAGTATGCCCGGAGGCGGTGTTGTATGCCCGGAGGCGGTGTGGTATGCCCGGAGGCGGTACAACACCGCCTCCGGGCATGATGATGATGATATTGATGATGATGATGATGATGATGATGATGATGATGATGATGATGATGATGATGATGATGATGATGATGATGATGATGATGATGATGATGATGATGATGATGATGATGATGATGATGATGATGATGATGATGTTGCTGATGATGTTGCTGATGATGTTGCTGGTGATGTTGCTGATGATGTTGCTGATGATGTTGCTGATGATGACGTGAGACGGTGTGGTATGCCCGGAGGCGGTGTTGTATGCCCGGAGGCGGTGTTGTATGCCCGGAGGCGGTGTGGTATGCCCGGAGGCGGTGTTGTAGTTGTATGCCCGGAGGCGGTGTTGTATGCCCGGAGGCGGTGTGGTATGCCCGGAGGCGGTGTTGTATGCCCGGAGGCGGTGTTGTATGCCCTGAGGCGGTCTGGTATGCCCGGAGGCGGTGTAGTATGCCCGGAGGCGGTGTTGTATGCCCGGAGGCGGTGTGGTATGCCCGGAGGCGGTGCAGTATGCCCGGAGGCGGTGTTGTATGCCCGGAGGCTGTGTGGTATGCCCGGAGGCGGTGTAGTATGCCCGGAGGCGGTGTTGTATGCCCGGAGGCGGTGTGGTATGCCCGGAGGCGGTGTAGTATGCCCGGAGGCGGTGTTGTATGCCCGGAGGCGGTGTGGTATGCCCGGAGGCGGTACAACACCGCCTCCGGGCATGATGATGATAATGATGATGATGATGATGATGATGATGATGATGATGATGATGATGATGATGATGATGATGATGATGATGATGATGATGATGATGATGATGATGATGATGATGATGATGATGATGATGATGATGATGATGATGATGATGATGATGATGATGATGATGATGATGATGATGATGATGATGTTGCTGATGATGATGTCGCTGATGATGATGTTGCTGATGATGATGTTGTTGATGATGTTGTTGATGATGTTGCTGATGATGTTGCTGATGATGTTGCTGATGATGTTGCTGATGATGTTGATGATGATGTTGATGATGATGTTGATGATGATGTTGATGATGATGTTGATGATGATGTTGCTGATGATGTTGCTGATGATGTTGCTGATGATGTTGCTGATGATGTTGCTGATGATGTTGCTGGTGATGTTGCTGATGATGTTGCTGATGATGTTGCTGATGATGACGTGAGACGGTGTGGTATGCCCGGAGGCGGTGTTGTATGCCCGGAGGCGGTGTTGTATGCCCGGAGGCGGTGTGGTATGCCCGGAGGCGGTGTTGTATGCCCGGAGGCGGTGTTGTATGCCCGGAGGCGGTGTGGTATGCCCGGAGGCGGTGTTGTATGCCCGGAGGCGGTGTTGTATGCCCTGAGGCGGTCTGGTATGCCCGGAGGCGGTGTAGTATGCCCGGAGGCGGTGTTGTATGCCCGGAGGCGGTGTGGTATGCCCGGAGGCGGTGTAGTATGCCCGGAGGCGGTGTTGTATGCCCGGAGGCGGTGTGGTATGCCCGGAGGCGGTACAACACCGCCTCCGGGCATGATGATGATAATGATGATGATGATGATGATGATGATGATGATGATGATGATGATGATGATGATGATGATGATGATGATGATGATGATGATGATGATGATGATGATGATGATGATGATGATGATGATGATGATGATGATGATGATGATGATGATGATGATGATGATGATGATGATGATGATGATGATGATGATGATGATGATGATGATGATGATGATGATGATGATGATGATGATGATGATGATGATGATGATGATGTTGCTGATGATGATGTTGCTGATGATGATGTTGCTGATGATGATGTTGTTGATGATGTTGCTGATGATGTTGCTGATGATGTTGCTGATGATGTTGCTGATGATGTTGATGATGATGTTGATGATGATGTTGATGATGATGTTGATGATGATGTTGATGATGATGTTGATGATGATAATGATGATGATGATGATGATGATGATGATGATGATGATGATGATGATGATGATGATGATGATGATGATGATGATGATGATGATGATGATGATGATGATGATGATGATGATGATGATGATGATGATGATGATGATGATGATGATGATGATGATGATGATGATGATGATGATGTTGCTGATGATGATGTTGCTTATGATGATGTTGCTGATGATGATGTTGTTGATGATGTTGCTGATGATGTTGCTGATGATGTTGCTGATGATGTTGCTGATGATGACGTGAGACGGTGTGGTATGCCCGGAGGCGGTGTTGTATGCCCGGAGGCGGTGTTGTATGCCCGGAGGCGGTGTGGTATGCCCGGAGGCGGTGTAGTATGCCCGGAGGCGGTGTTGTATGCCCGGAGGCGGTGTGGTATGCCCGGAGGCGGTACAACACCGCCTCCGGGCATGATGATGATAATGATGATGATGATGATGATGATGATGATGATGATGATGATGATGATGATGATGATGATGATGATGATGATGATGATGATGATGATGATGATGATGATGATGATGATGATGATGATGATGATGATGATGATGATGATGATGATGATGATGATGATGATGATGATGATGATGATGATGATGATGATGATGATGATGATGATGATGATGATGATGTTGCTGATGATGATGTTGCTGATGATGATGTTGCTGATGATGATGTTGTTGATGATGTTGCTGATGATGTTGCTGATGATGTTGCTGATGATGTTGATGATGATGTTGATGATGATGTTGATGATGATGTTGATGATGATGTTGATGATGATGTTGATGATGATAATGATGATGATGATGATGATGATGATGATGATGATGATGATGATGATGATGATGATGATGATGATGATGATGATGATGATGATGATGATGATGATGATGATGATGATGATGATGATGATGATGATGATGATGATGATGATGATGATGATGATGATGATGATGATGATGATGATGATGATGATGATGATGATGATGATGATGATGATGTTGCTGATGATGATGTTGCTGATGATGATGTTGCTGATGATGATGTTGCTGATGATGATGTTGCTGATGATGATGTTGCTGAGGATGATGTTGCTGATGATGATGTTGCTGATGAGGATGTTGCTGATGATGATGTTGCGGATGATGATGTTGCTGATGATGATGTTGATGATGATGTTGATGATGATGTTGCTGATGATGTTGCTGATGATGTTGCTGATGATGTTGCTGATGATGTTGATGATGATGTTGATGATGATGTTGATGATGATGTTGATGATGATGTTGATGATGATGTTGCTGATGATGTTGCTGATGATGTTGATGATGATGTTGCTGATGATGTTGCTGATGATGTTGCTGATGATGACGTGAGACGGTGTGGTATGCCCGGAGGCGGTGTTGTATGCCCGGAGGCGGTGTTGTATGCCCGGAGGCGGTGTGGTATGCCCGGAGGCGGTGTTGTATGCCCGGAGGCGGTGTTGTATGCCCGGAGGCGGTGTGGTATGCCCGGAGGCGGTGTAGTATGCCCGGAGGCGGTGTTGTATGCCCGGAGGCGGTGTGGTATGCCCGGAGGCGGTGTAGTATGCCCGGAGGCGGTGTTGTATGCCCGGAGGCGGTGTGGTATGCCCGGAGGCGGTGTGGTATGCCCGGAGGCGGTGTAGTTTGCCCGGAGGCGGTGTGGTATGCCCGGAGGCGGTGTGGTATGCCCGGAGGCGGTGTAGTATGCCCGGAGGCGGTGTTGTATGCCCGGAGGCGGTGTGGTATGCCCGGAGGCGGTACAACACCGCCTCCGGGCATGATGATGATGATATTGATGATGATGATGATGATGATGATGATGATGATGATGATGATGATGATGATGATGATGATGATGATGATGATGATGATGATGATGATGATGATGATGATGATGATGATGATGATGATGATGATGATGATGATGATGATGATGATGATGATGATGATGATGATGATGATGATGATGATGTTGTTGATGATGTTGTTGATGATGTTGCTGATGATGTTGCTGATGATGTTGCTGATGATGTTGCTGATGATGTTGATGATGATGTTGATGATGATGTTGATGATGATGTTGATGATGATGTTGCTGATGATGTTGCTGATGATGTTGCTGATGATGTTGCTGATGATGTTGCTGATGATGTTGCTGGTGATGTTGCTGATGATGTTGCTGATGATGTTGCTGATGATGACGTGAGACGGTGTGGTATGCCCGGAGGCGGTGTTGTATGCCCGGAGGCGGTGTTGTATGCCCGGAGGCGGTGTGGTATGCCCGGAGGCGGTGTTGTATGCCCGGAGGCGGTGTTGTATGCCCGGAGGCGGTGTGGTATGCCCGGAGGCGGTGTTGTATGCCCGGAGGCGGTGTTGTATGCCCTGAGGCGGTCTGGTATGCCCGGAGGCGGTGTAGTATGCCCGGAGGCGGTGTTGTATGCCCGGAGGCGGTGTGGTATGCCCGGAGGCGGTGTAGTATGCCCGGAGGCGGTGTTGTATGCCCGGAGGCGGTGTGGTATGCCCGGAGGCGGTACAACACCGCCTCCGGGCATGATGATGATAATGATGATGATGATGATGATGATGATGATGATGATGATGATGATGATGATGATGATGATGATGATGATGATGATGATGATGATGATGATGATGATGATGATGATGATGATGATGATGATGATGATGATGATGATGATGATGATGATGATGATGATGATGATGATGATGATGATGATGATGATGATGATGATGATGATGATGATGATGATGATGATGATGATGATGATGATGATGATGATGATGATGATGATGATGATGTTGCTGATGATGATGTTGCTGATGATGATGTTGCTGATGATGATGTTGTTGATGATGTTGCTGATGATGTTGCTGATGATGTTGCTGATGATGTTGCTGATGATGTTGATGATGATGTTGATGATGATGTTGATGATGATGTTGATGATGATGTTGATGATGATGTTGATGATGATAATGATGATGATGATGATGATGATGATGATGATGATGATGATGATGATGATGATGATGATGATGATGATGATGATGATGATGATGATGATATGTTGATGATGATGTTGATGATGATGTTGATGATGATGTTGATGATGATGTTGATGATGATGATGATGATGATGATGATGATGATGATGATGATGATGATGATGTTGCTGATGATGTTGCTGATGATGATGATGATGATGATGATGATGATGATGATGATGATGATGATGATGATGATGATGATGATGATGATGATGATGATGATGATGATGATGATGATGATGATGATGATGATGATGATGTTGCTGATGATGATGTTGCTGATGATGATGTTGCTGATGATGATGTTGCTGATGATGATGTTGCTGATGATGATGTTGCTGAGGATGATGTTGCTGATGATGATGTTGCTGATGAGGATGTTGCTGATGATGATGTTGCGGATGATGATGTTGCTGATGATGATGTTGATGATGATGTTGATGATGATGTTGCTGATGATGTTGCTGATGATGTTGCTGATGATGTTGCTGATGATGTTGATGATGATGTTGATGATGATGTTGATGATGATGTTGATGATGATGTTGATGATGATGTTGCTGATGATGTTGCTGATGATGTTGATGATGATGTTGCTGATGATGTTGCTGATGATGTTGCTGATGATGACGTGAGACGGTGTGGTATGCCCGGAGGCGGTGTTGTATGCCCGGAGGCGGTGTTGTATGCCCGGAGGCGGTGTGGTATGCCCGGAGGCGGTGTTGTATGCCCGGAGGCGGTGTTGTATGCCCGGAGGCGGTGTGGTATGCCCGGAGGCGGTGTAGTATGCCCGGAGGCGGTGTTGTATGCCCGGAGGCGGTGTGGTATGCCCGGAGGCGGTGTAGTATGCCCGGAGGCGGTGTTGTATGCCCGGAGGCGGTGTGGTATGCCCGGAGGCGGTGTGGTATGCCCGGAGGCGGTGTAGTTTGCCCGGAGGCGGTGTGGTATGCCCGGAGGCGGTGTGGTATGCCCGGAGGCGGTGTAGTATGCCCGGAGGCGGTGTTGTATGCCCGGAGGCGGTGTGGTATGCCCGGAGGCGGTACAACACCGCCTCCGGGCATGATGATGATGATATTGATGATGATGATGATGATGATGATGATGATGATGATGATGATGATGATGATGATGATGATGATGATGATGATGATGATGATGATGATGATGATGATGATGATGATGATGATGATGATGATGATGATGATGATGATGATGATGATGATGATGATGATGATGATGATGATGATGATGATGATGATGATGATGATGATGATGATGATGATGATGATGATGATGTTGCTGATGATGTTGCTGATGATGTTGCTGGTGATGTTGCTGATGATGTTGCTGATGATGTTGCTGATGATGACGTGAGACGGTGTGGTATGCCCGGAGGCGGTGTTGTATGCCCGGAGGCGGTGTTGTATGCCCGGAGGCGGTGTGGTATGCCCGGAGGCGGTGTTGTATGCCCGGAGGCGGTGTTGTATGCCCGGAGGCGGTGTGGTATGCCCGGAGGCGGTGTTGTATGCCCGGAGGCGGTGTTGTATGCCCTGAGGCGGTCTGGTATGCCCGGAGGCGGTGTAGTATGCCCGGAGGCGGTGTTGTATGCCCGGAGGCGGTGTGGTATGCCCGGAGGCGGTGCGGTATGCCCGGAGGCGGTGTTGTATGCCCGGAGGCGGTGTGGTATGCCCGGAGGCGGTGTAGTATGCCCGGAGGCGGTGTTGTATGCCCGGAGGCGGTGTGGTATGCCCGGAGGCGGTGTAGTATGCCCGGAGGCGGTGTTGTATGCCCGGAGGCGGTGTGGTATGCCCGGAGGCGGTACAACACCGCCTCCGGGCATGATGATGATAATGATGATGATGATGATGATGATGATGATGATGATGATGATGATGATGATGATGATGATGATGATGATGATGATGATGATGATGATGATGATGATGATGATGATGATGATGATGATGATGATGATGATGATGATGATGATGATGATGATGATGATGATGATGATGTTGCTGATGATGATGTCGCTGATGATGATGTTGCTGATGATGATGTTGTTGATGATGTTGCTGATGATGTTGCTGATGATGTTGCTGATGATGTTGCTGATGATGTTGATGATGATGTTGATGATGATGTTGATGATGATGTTGATGATGATGTTGATGATGATGTTGCTGATGATGTTGCTGATGATGTTGCTGATGATGCTGATGATGTTGCTGGTGATGTTGCTGATGATGTTGCTGATGATGTTGCTGATGATGACGTGAGACGGTGTGGTATGCCCGGAGGCGGTGTTGTATGCCCGGAGGCGGTGTTGTATGCCCGGAGGCGGTGTGGTATGCCCGGAGGCGGTGTTGTATGCCCGGAGGCGGTGTTGTATGCCCGGAGGCGGTGTGGTATGCCCGGAGGCGGTGTTGTATGCCCGGAGGCGGTGTTGTATGCCCTGAGGCGGTCTGGTATGCCCGGAGTCGGTGTAGTATGCCCGGAGGCGGTGTTGTATGCCCGGAGGCGGTGTGGTATGCCCGGAGGCGGTGCAGTATGCCCGGAGGCGTTGTTGTATGCCCGGAGGCGGTGTGGTATGCCCGGAGGCGGTGTAGTATGCCCGGAGGCGGTGTTGTATGCCCGGAGGCGGTGTGGTATGCCCGGAAGCGGTGTAGTATGCCCGGAGGCGGTGTTGTATGCCCGGAGGCGGTGTGGTATGCCCGGAGGCGGTACAACACCGCCTCCGGGCATGATGATGATAATGATGATGATGATGATGATGATGATGATGATGATGATGATGATGATGATGATGATGATGATGATGATGATGATGATGATGATGATGATGATGATGATGATGATGATGATGATGATGATGATGATGATGATGATGATGATGATGATGATGATGATGATGATGATGATGATGATGATGATGATGATGATGATGATGATGATGATGATGATGTTGCTGATGATGATGTTGCTGATGATGATGTTGCTGATGATGATGTTGTTGATGATGTTGCTGATGATGTTGCTGATGATGTTGCTGATGATGTTGCTGATGATGTTGATGATGATGTTGATGATGATGTTGATGATGATGTTGATGATGATGTTGATGATGATGTTGCTGATGATGTTGCTGATGATGTTGCTGATGATGTTGCTGATGATGTTGCTGATGATGTTGCTGGTGATGTTGCTGATGATGTTGCTGATGATGTTGCTGATGATGACGTGAGACGGTGTGGTATGCCCGGAGGCGGTGTTGTATGCCCGGAGGCGGTGTTGTATGCCCGGAGGCGGTGTGGTATGCCCGGAGGCGGTGTTGTATGCCCGGAGGCGGTGTTGTATGCCCGGAGGCGGTGTGGTATGCCCGGAGGCGGTGTTGTATGCCCGGAGGCGGTGTTGTATGCCCTGAGGCGGTCTGGTATGCCCGGAGGCGGTGTAGTATGCCCGGAGGCGGTGTTGTATGCCCGGAGGCGGTGTGGTATGCCCGGAGGCGGTGTAGTATGCCCGGAGGCGGTGTTGTATGCCCGGAGGCGGTGTGGTATGCCCGGAGGCGGTACAACACCGCCTCCGGGCATGATGATGATAATGATGATGATGATGATGATGATGATGATGATGATGATGATGATGATGATGATGATGATGATGATGATGATGATGATGATGATGATGATGATGATGATGATGATGATGATGATGATGATGATGATGATGATGATGATGATGATGATGATGATGATGATGATGATGATGATGATGATGATGATGATGATGATGATGATGATGATGATGATGATGATGATGATGATGTTGCTGATGATGATGTTGCTGATGATGATGTTGCTGATGATGATGTTGTTGATGATGTTGCTGATGATGTTGCTGATGATGTTGCTGATGATGTTGCTGATGATGTTGATGATGATGTTGATGATGATGTTGATGATGATGTTGATGATGATGTTGATGATGATGTTGATGATGATAATGATGATGATGATGATGATGATGATGATGATGATGATGATGATGATGATGATGATGATGATGATGATGATGATGATGATGATGATGATGATGATGATGATGATGATGATGATGATGATGATGATGATGATGATGATGATGATGATGATGATGATGATGATGATGATGATGATGATGATGATGATGATGATGATGATGATGATGTTGCTGATGATGATGTTGCTGATGATGATGTTGCTGATGATGATGTTGTTGATGATGTTGCTGATGATGTTGCTGATGATGTTGCTGATGATGTTGCTGATGATGACGTGAGACGGTGTGGTATGCCCGGAGGCGGTGTTGTATGCCCGGAGGCGGTGTTGTATGCCCGGAGGCGGTGTGGTATGCCCGGAGGCGGTGTTGTATGCCCGGAGGCGGTGTTGTATGCCCGGAGGCGGTGTGGTATGCCCGGAGGCGGTGTTGTATGCCCGGAGGCGGTGTTGTATGCCCTGAGGCGGTCTGGTATGCCCGGAGGCGGTGTAGTATGCCCGGAGGCGGTGTTGTATGCCCGGAGGCGGTGTGGTATGCCCGGAGGCGGTGCAGTATGCCCGGAGGCGGTGTTGTATGCCCGGAGGCGGTGTGGTATGCCCGGAGGCGGTGTAGTATGCCCGGAGGCGGTGTTGTATGCCCGGAGGCGGTGTGGTATGCCCGGAGGCGGTGTAGTATGCCCGGAGGCGGTGTTGTATGCCCGGAGGCGGTGTGGTATGCCCGGAGGCGGTACAACACCGCCTCCGGGCATGATGATGATAATGATGATGATGATGATGATGATGATGATGATGATGATGATGATGATGATGATGATGATGATGATGATGATGATGATGATGATGATGATGATGATGATGATGATGATGATGATGATGATGATGATGATGATGATGATGATGATGATGATGATGATGATGATGATGATGATGATGATGATGATGATGTTGCTGATGATGATGTTGCTGATGATGATGTTGCTGATGATGATGTTGTTGATGATGTTGCTGATGATGTTGCTGATGATGTTGCTGATGATGTTGCTGATGATGTTGATGATGATGTTGATGATGATGTTGATGATGATGTTG
>JAXIVJ010004022.1:42500-65000 GCA_036785665.1 Chirona hameri
GATGATGATGATGATGATGATGATGATGATGATGATGATGATGATGATGATGATGATGATGATGATGATGATGATGATGATGATGATGATGATGATGTTGCTGATGATGATGTCGCTGATGATGATGTTGCTGATGATGATGTTGTTGATGATGTTGTTGATGATGTTGCTGATGATGTTGCTGATGATGTTGCTGATGATGTTGCTGATGATGTTGATGATGATGTTGATGATGATGTTGATGATGATGTTGATGATGATGTTGATGATGATGTTGCTGATGATGTTGCTGATGATGTTGCTGATGATGTTGCTGATGATGTTGCTGATGATGTTGCTGGTGATGTTGCTGATGATGTTGCTGATGATGTTGCTGATGATGACGTGAGACGGTGTGGTATGCCCGGAGGCGGTGTTGTATGCCCGGAGGCGGTGTTGTATGCCCGGAGGCGGTGTGGTATGCCCGGAGGCGGTGTTGTATGCCCGGAGGCGGTGTTGTATGCCCGGAGGCGGTGTGGTATGCCCGGAGGCGGTGTTGTATGCCCGGAGGCGGTGTTGTATGCCCTGAGGCGGTCTGGTATGCCCGGAGGCGGTGTAGTATGCCCGGAGGCGGTGTTGTATGCCCGGAGGCGGTGTGGTATGCCCGGAGGCGGTGTAGTATGCCCGGAGGCGGTGTTGTATGCCCGGAGGCGGTGTGGTATGCCCGGAGGCGGTACAACACCGCCTCCGGGCATGATGATGATAATGATGATGATGATGATGATGATGATGATGATGATGATGATGATGATGATGATGATGATGATGATGATGATGATGATGATGATGATGATGATGATGATGATGATGATGATGATGATGATGATGATGATGATGATGATGATGACGATGTTGATGATGATGTTGATGATGATGTTGATGATGATGTTGATGATGATAATGATGATGATGATGATGATGATGATGATGATGATGATGATGATGATGATGATGATGATGATGATGATGATGATGATGATGATGATGATGATGATGATGATGATGATGATGATGATGATGATGATGATGATGATGATGATGATGATGATGATGATGATGATGATGATGATGATGATGATGATGATGATGATGATGATGATGATGATGATGATGTTGCTGATGATGATGTTGCTGATGATGATGTTGCTGATGATGATGTTGTTGATGATGTTGCTGATGATGTTGCTGATGATGTTGCTGATGATGTTGCTGATGATGACGTGAGACGGTGTGGTATGCCCGGAGGCGGTGTTGTATGCCCGGAGGCGGTGTTGTATGCCCGGAGGCGGTGTGGTATGCCCGGAGGCGGTGTTGTATGCCCGGAGGCGGTGTTGTATGCCCGGAGGCGGTGTGGTATGCCCGGAGGCGGTGTTGTATGCCCGGAGGCGGTGTTGTATGCCCTGAGGCGGTCTGGTATGCCCGGAGGCGGTGTAGTATGCCCGGAGGCGGTGTTGTATGCCCGGAGGCGGTGTGGTATGCCCGGAGGCGGTGCAGTATGCCCGGAGGCGGTGTTGTATGCCCGGAGGCGGTGTGGTATGCCCGGAGGCGGTGTAGTATGCCCGGAGGCGGTGTTGTATGCCCGGAGGCGGTGTGGTATGCCCGGAGGCGGTGTAGTATGCCCGGAGGCGGTGTTGTATGCCCGGAGGCGGTGTGGTATGCCCGGAGGCGGTACAACACCGCCTCCGGGCATGATGATGATAATGATGATGATGATGATGATGATGATGATGATGATGATGATGATGATGATGATGATGATGATGATGATGATGATGATGATGATGATGATGATGATGATGATGATGATGATGATGATGATGATGATGATGATGATGATGATGATGATGATGATGATGATGATGATGATGATGATGATGTTGCTGATGATGATGTTGCTGATAATGATGTTGTTGATGATGTTGCTGATGATGTTGCTGATGATGTTGCTGATGATGTTGCTGATGATGTTGATGATGATGTTGATGATGATGTTGATGATGATGTTGATGATGATGTTGATGATATGTTGATGATGATGTTGATGATGATGTTGATGATGATGTTGATGTTGATGATGATGTTAATGATGATGTTGATGATGATGTTGCTGATGATGTTGCTGATGATGTTGCTGATGATGTTGCTGATGATGTTGCTGGTGATGTTGCTGATGATGTTGCTGATGATGTTGCTGATGATGTTGCTGATGATGACGTGAGACGGTGTGGTATGCCCGTTTGCGGTGTTGTATGCCCGGAGGCGGTGTTGTATGCCCGGAGGCGGTGTGGTATGCCCGGAGGCGGTGTTGTATGCCCGGAGGCGGTGTTGTATGCCCGGAGGCGGTGTGGTATGCCCGGAGGCGGTGTAGTATGCCCGGAGGCGGTGTTGTATGCCCGGAGGCGGTGTGGTATGCCCGGAGGCGGTGTAGTATGCCCGGAGGCGGTGTTGTATGCCCGGAGGCGGTGTGGTATGCCCGGAGGCGGTACAACACCGCCTCCGGGCATGATGATGATAATGATGATGATGATGATGATGATGATGATGATGATGATGATGATGATGATGATGATGATGATGATGATGATGATGATGATGATGATGATGATGATGATGATGATGATGATGATGATGATGATGATGATGATGATGATGATGATGATGATGATGATGATGATGATGATGATGATGATGATGATGATGATGATGATGATGATGTTGCTGATGATGATGTTGCTGATGATGATGTTGCTGATGATGATGTTGTTGATGATGTTGCTGATGATGTTGCTGATGATGTTGCTGATGATGTTGCTGATGATGTTGATGATGATGTTGATGATGATGTTGATGATGATGTTGATGATGATGTTGATGATGATGTTGATGATGATAATGATGATGATGATGATGATGATGATGATGATGATGATGATGATGATGATGATGATGATGATGATGATGATGATGATGATGATGATGATGATGATGATGATGATGATGATGATGATGATGATGATGATGATGATGATGATGATGATGATGATGATGATGATGATGATGATGATGATGATGATGATGATGATGATGATGATGATGATGATGATGATGATGATGATGTTGCTGATGATGATGTTGCTGATGATGATGTTGCTGATGATGATGTTGCTGATGATGATGTTGCTGATGATGATGTTGCTGAGGATGATGTTGCTGATGATGATGTTGCTGATGAGGATGTTGCTGATGATGATGTTGCGGATGATGATGTTGCTGATGATGATGTTGATGATGATGTTGATGATGATGTTGCTGATGATGTTGCTGATGATGTTGCTGATGATGTTGCTGATGATGTTGATGATGATGTTGATGATGATGTTGATGATGATGTTGATGATGATGTTGATGATGATGTTGCTGATGATGTTGCTGATGATGTTGATGATGATGTTGCTGATGATGTTGCTGATGATGTTGCTGATGATGACGTGAGACGGTGTGGTATGCCCGGAGGCGGTGTTGTATGCCCGGAGGCGGTGTTGTATGCCCGGAGGCGGTGTGGTATGCCCGGAGGCGGTGTTGTATGCCCGGAGGCGGTGTTGTATGCCCGGAGGCGGTGTGGTATGCCCGGAGGCGGTGTAGTATGCCCGGAGGCGGTGTTGTATGCCCGGAGGCGGTGTGGTATGCCCGGAGGCGGTGTAGTATGCCCGGAGGCGGTGTTGTATGCCCGGAGGCGGTGTGGTATGCCCGGAGGCGGTGTGGTATGCCCGGAGGCGGTGTAGTTTGCCCGGAGGCGGTGTGGTATGCCCGGAGGCGGTGTGGTATGCCCGGAGGCGGTGTAGTATGCCCGGAGGCGGTGTTGTATGCCCGGAGGCGGTGTGGTATGCCCGGAGGCGGTACAACACCGCCTCCGGGCATGATGATGATGATATTGATGATGATGATGATGATGATGATGATGATGATGATGATGATGATGATGATGATGATGATGATGATGATGATGATGATGATGATGATGATGATGATGATGATGATGATGATGATGATGATGATGATGATGTTGCTGATGATGTTGCTGATGATGTTGCTGGTGATGTTGCTGATGATGTTGCTGATGATGTTGCTGATGATGACGTGAGACGGTGTGGTATGCCCGGAGGCGGTGTTGTATGCCCGGAGGCGGTGTTGTATGCCCGGAGGCGGTGTGGTATGCCCGGAGGCGGTGTTGTATGCCCGGAGGCGGTGTTGTATGCCCGGAGGCGGTGTGGTATGCCCGGAGGCGGTGTTGTATGCCCGGAGGCGGTGTTGTATGCCCTGAGGCGGTCTGGTATGCCCGGAGGCGGTGTAGTATGCCCGGAGGCGGTGTTGTATGCCCGGAGGCGGTGTGGTATGCCCGGAGGCGGTGCAGTATGCCCGGAGGCGGTGTTGTATGCCCGGAGGCGGTGTGGTATGCCCGGAGGCGGTGTAGTATGCCCGGAGGCGGTGTTGTATGCCCGGAGGCGGTGTGGTATGCCCGGAGGCGGTGTAGTATGCCCGGAGGCGGTGTTGTATGCCCGGAGGCGGTGTGGTATGCCCGGAGGCGGTACAACACCGCCTCCGGGCATGATGATGATAATGATGATGATGATGATGATGATGATGATGATGATGATGATGATGATGATGATGATGATGATGATGATGATGATGATGATGATGATGATGATGATGATGATGATGATGATGATGATGATGATGATGATGATGATGATGATGATGATGATGATGATGATGATGATGTTGCTGATGATGATGTCGCTGATGATGATGTTGCTGATGATGATGTTGTTGATGATGTTGTTGATGATGTTGCTGATGATGTTGCTGATGATGTTGCTGATGATGTTGCTGATGATGTTGATGATGATGTTGATGATGATGTTGATGATGATGTTGATGATGATGTTGATGATGATGTTGCTGATGATGTTGCTGATGATGTTGCTGATGATGTTGCTGATGATGTTGCTGATGATGTTGCTGGTGATGTTGCTGATGATGTTGCTGATGATGTTGCTGATGATGACGTGAGACGGTGTGGTATGCCCGGAGGCGGTGTTGTATGCCCGGAGGCGGTGTTTTATGCCCGGAGGCGGTGTGGTATGCCCGGAGGCGGTGTTGTATGCCCGGAGGCGGTGTTGTATGCCCGGAGGCGGTGTGGTATGCCCGGAGGCGGTGTTGTATGCCCGGAGGCGGTGTTGTATGCCCTGAGGCGGTCTGGTATGCCCGGAGGCGGTGTAGTATGCCCGGAGGCGGTGTTGTATGCCCGGAGGCGGTGTGGTATGCCCGGATGCGGTGTAGTATGCCCGGAGGCGGTGTTGTATGCCCGGAGGCGGTGTGGTATGCCCGGAGGCGGTACAACACCGCCTCCGGGCATGATGATGATAATGATGATGATGATGATGATGATGATGATGATGATGATGATGATGATGATGATGATGATGATGATGATGATGATGATGATGATGATGATGATGATGATGATGATGATGATGATGATGATGATGATGATGATGATGATGATGATGATGATGATGATGATGATGATGATGATGATGATGATGATGATGATGATGATGATGATGATGATGATGATGATGATGATGATGATGATGATGATGATGATGATGATGATGATGATGATGATGATGATGTTGCTGATGATGATGTTGCTGATGATGATGTTGCTGATGATGATGTTGTTGATGATGTTGCTGATGATGTTGCTGATGATGTTGCTGATGATGTTGCTGATGATGTTGATGATGATGTTGATGATGATGTTGATGATGATGTTGATGATGATGTTGATGATGATGTTGATGATGATGATGGTGATGATGATGATGATGATGATGATGATGATGATGATGATGATGATGATGATGATGATGATGATGATGATGATGATGATGATGATGATGATGATGATGATGATGATGATGATGATGATGATGATGATGATGATGATGATGATGATGATGATGATGATGATGTTGCTGATGATGATGTTGCTGATGATGATGTTGCTGATGATGATGTTGTTGATGATGTTGCTGATGATGTTGCTGATGATGTTGCTGATGATGTTGCTGATGATGACGTGAGACGGTGTGGTATGCCCGGAGGCGGTGTTGTATGCCCGGAGGCGGTGTTGTATGCCCGGAGGCGGTGTGGTATGCCCGGAGGCGGTGTTGTATGCCCGGAGGCGGTGTTGTATGCCCGGAGGCGGTGTGGTATGCCCGGAGGCGGTGTTGTATGCCCGGAGGCGGTGTTGTATGCCCTGAGGCGGTCTGGTATGCCCGGAGGCGGTGTAGTATGCCCGGAGGCGGTGTTGTATGCCCGGAGGCGGTGTGGTATGCCCGGAGGCGGTGCAGTATGCCCGGAGGCGGTGTTGTATGCCCGGAGGCGGTGTGGTATGCCCGGAGGCGGTGTAGTATGCCCGGAGGCGGTGTTGTATGCCCGGAGGCGGTGTGGTATGCCCGGAGGCGGTGTAGTATGCCCGGAGGCGGTGTTGTATGCCCGGAGGCGGTGTGGTATGCCCGGAGGCGGTACAACACCGCCTCCGGGCATGATGATGATAATGATGATGATGATGATGATGATGATGATGATGATGATGATGATGATGATGATGATGATGATGATGATGATGATGATGATGATGATGATGATGATGATGATGATGATGATGATGATGATGATGATGATGATGATGATGATGATGATGATGATGATGATGATGATGATGATGATGATGATGATGATGATGATGATGATGATGATGATGATGATGATGATGATGATGATGATGATGATGATGTTGCTGATGATGATGTTGCTGATGATGATGTTGCTGCTGATGATGTTGTTGATGATGTTTCTGATGATGTTGCTGATGATGTTGCTGATGATGTTGCTGATGATGTTGATGATGATGTTGATGATGATGTTGATGATGATGTTGATGATGATGTTGATGATGATGTTGATGATGATAATGATGATGATGATGATGATGATGATGATGATGATGATGATGATGATGATGATGATGATGATGATGATGATGATGATGATGATGATGATGATGATGATGATGATGATGATGATGATGATGATGATGATGATGATGATGATGATGATGATGATGATGATGATGATGATGATGATGATGATGATGATGATGATGATGTTGCTGATGATGATGTTGCTGATGATGATGTTGCTGATGATGATGTTGCTGATGATGATGTTGCTGATGATGATGTTGCTGAGGATGATGTTGCTGATGATGATGTTGCTGATGAGGATGTTGCTGATGATGATGTTGCGGATGATGATGTTGCTGATGATGATGTTGATGATGATGTTGATGATGATGTTGCTGATGATGTTGCTGATGATGTTGCTGATGATGTTGCTGATGATGTTGATGATGATGTTGATGATGATGTTGATGATGATGTTGATGATGATGTTGATGATGATGTTGCTGATGATGTTGCTGATGATGTTGATGATGATGTTGCTGATGATGTTGCTGATGATGTTGCTGATGATGACGTGAGACGGTGTGGTATGCCCGGAGGCGGTGTTGTATGCCCGGAGGCGGTGTTGTATGCCCGGAGGCGGTGTGGTATGCCCGGAGGCGGTGTTGTATGCCCGGAGGCGGTGTTGTATGCCCTGAGGCGGTGTGGTATGCCCGGAGGCGGTGTAGTATGCCCGGAGGCGGTGTTGTATGCCCGGAGGCGGTGTGGTATGCCCGGAGGCGGTGTAGTATGCCCGGAGGCGGTGTTGTATGCCCGGAGGCGGTGTGGTATGCCCGGAGGCGGTGTGGTATGCCCGGAGGCGGTGTAGTTTGCCCGGAGGCGGTGTGGTATGCCCGGAGGCGGTGTGGTATGCCCGGAGGCGGTGTAGTATGCCCGGAGGCGGTGTTGTATGCCCGGAGGCGGTGTGGTATGCCCGGAGGCGGTACAACACCGCCTCCGGGCATGATGATGATGATATTGATGATGATGATGATGATGATGATGATGATGATGATGATGATGATGATGATGATGATGATGATGATGATGATGATGATGATGATGATGATGATGATGATGATGATGATGATGATGATGATGATGATGATGATGATGATGATGATGATGATGATGATGATGATGATGATGATGATGATGATGATGATGATGATGATGATGATGATGATGATGATGTTGCTGATGATGATGTTGCTGATGATGATGTTGCTGATGATGATGTTGTTGATGATGTTGCTGATGATGTTGCTGATGATGTTGCTGATGATGTTGCTGATGATGTTGATGATGATGTTGATGATGATGTTGATGATGATGTTGATGATGATGTTGATGATGATGTTGATGATGATAATGATGATGATGATGATGATGATGATGATGATGATGATGATGATGATGATGATGATGATGATGATGATGATGATGATGATGATGATGATGATGATGATGATGATGATGATGATGATGATGATGATGATGATGATGATGATGATGATGATGATGATGATGATGATGATGATGATGATGATGATGATGATGATGATGATGATGATGATGATGATGATGTTGCTGATGATGATGTTGCTGATGATGATGTTGCTGATGATGATGTTGCTGATGATGATGTTGCTGATGATGATGTTGCTGAGGATGATGTTGCTGATGATGATGTTGCTGATGAGGATGTTGCTGATGATGATGTTGCGGATGATGATGTTGCTGATGATGATGTTGATGATGATGTTGATGATGATGTTGCTGATGATGTTGCTGATGATGTTGCTGATGATGTTGCTGATGATGTTGATGATGATGTTGATGATGATGTTGATGATGATGTTGATGATGATGTTGATGATGATGTTGCTGATGATGTTGCTGATGATGTTGATGATGATGTTGCTGATGATGTTGCTGATGATGTTGCTGATGATGACGTGAGACGGTGTGGTATGCCCGGAGGCGGTGTTGTATGCCCGGAGGCGGTGTTGTATGCCCGGAGGCGGTGTGGTATGCCCGGAGGCGGTGTTGTATGCCCGGAGGCGGTGTTGTATGCCCGGAGGCGGTGTGGTATGCCCGGAGGCGGTGTAGTATGCCCGGAGGCGGTGTTGTATGCCCGGAGGCGGTGTGGTATGCCCGGAGGCGGTGTAGTATGCCCGGAGGCGGTGTTGTATGCCCGGAGGCGGTGTGGTATGCCCGGAGGCGGTGTGGTATGCCCGGAGGCGGTGTAGTTTGCCCGGAGGCGGTGTGGTATGCCCGGAGGCGGTGTGGTATGCCCGGAGGCGGTGTAGTATGCCCGGAGGCGGTGTTGTATGCCCGGAGGCGGTGTGGTATGCCCGGAGGCGGTACAACACCGCCTCCGGGCATGATGATGATGATATTGATGATGATGATGATGATGATGATGATGATGATGATGATGATGATGATGATGATGATGATGATGATGATGATGATGATGATGATGATGATGATGATGATGATGATGATGATGATGATGATGATGATGATGTTGCTGATGATGTTGCTGATGATGTTGCTGGTGATGTTGCTGATGATGTTGCTGATGATGTTGCTGATGATGACGTGAGACGGTGTGGTATGCCCGGAGGCGGTGTTGTATGCCCGGAGGCGGTGTTGTATGCCCGGAGGCGGTGTGGTATGCCCGGAGGCGGTGTTGTATGCCCGGAGGCGGTGTTGTATGCCCGGAGGCGGTGTGGTATGCCCGGAGGCGGTGTTGTATGCCCGGAGGCGGTGTTGTATGCCCTGAGGCGGTCTGGTATGCCCGGAGGCGGTGTAGTATGCCCGGAGGCGGTGTTGTATGCCCGGAGGCGGTGTGGTATGCCCGGAGGCGGTGCAGTATGCCCGGAGGCGGTGTTGTATGCCCGGAGGCGGTGTGGTATGCCCGGAGGCGGTGTAGTATGCCCGGAGGCGGTGTTGTATGCCCGGAGGCGGTGTGGTATGCCCGGAGGCGGTGTAGTATGCCCGGAGGCGGTGTTGTATGCCCGGAGGCGGTGTGGTATGCCCGGAGGCGGTACAACACCGCCTCCGGGCATGATGATGATAATGATGATGATGATGATGATGATGATGATGATGATGATGATGATGATGATGATGATGATGATGATGATGATGATGATGATGATGATGATGATGATGATGATGATGATGATGATGATGATGATGATGATGATGATGATGATGATGATGATGATGATGATGATGATGTTGCTGATGATGATGTCGCTGATGATGATGTTGCTGATGATGATGTTGTTGATGATGTTGTTGATGATGTTGCTGATGATGTTGCTGATGATGTTGCTGATGATGTTGCTGATGATGTTGATGATGATGTTGATGATGATGTTGATGATGATGTTGATGATGATGTTGATGATGATGTTGCTGATGATGTTGCTGATGATGTTGCTGATGATGTTGCTGATGATGTTGCTGATGATGTTGCTGGTGATGTTGCTGATGATGTTGCTGATGATGTTGCTGATGATGACGTGAGACGGTGTGGTATGCCCGGAGGCGGTGTTGTATGCCCGGAGGCGGTGTTTTATGCCCGGAGGCGGTGTGGTATGCCCGGAGGCGGTGTTGTATGCCCGGAGGCGGTGTTGTATGCCCGGAGGCGGTGTGGTATGCCCGGAGGCGGTGTTGTATGCCCGGAGGCGGTGTTGTATGCCCTGAGGCGGTCTGGTATGCCCGGAGGCGGTGTAGTATGCCCGGAGGCGGTGTTGTATGCCCGGAGGCGGTGTGGTATGCCCGGATGCGGTGTAGTATGCCCGGAGGCGGTGTTGTATGCCCGGAGGCGGTGTGGTATGCCCGGAGGCGGTACAACACCGCCTCCGGGCATGATGATGATAATGATGATGATGATGATGATGATGATGATGATGATGATGATGATGATGATGATGATGATGATGATGATGATGATGATGATGATGATGATGATGATGATGATGATGATGATGATGATGATGATGATGATGATGATGATGATGATGATGATGATGATGATGATGATGATGATGATGATGATGATGATGATGATGATGATGATGATGATGATGATGATGATGATGATGATGATGATGATGATGATGATGATGATGATGATGATGATGATGATGATGTTGCTGATGATGATGTTGCTGATGATGATGTTGCTGATGATGATGTTGTTGATGATGTTGCTGATGATGTTGCTGATGATGTTGCTGATGATGTTGCTGATGATGTTGATGATGATGTTGATGATGATGTTGATGATGATGTTGATGATGATGTTGATGATGATGTTGATGATGATGATGGTGATGATGATGATGATGATGATGATGATGATGATGATGATGATGATGATGATGATGATGATGATGATGATGATGATGATGATGATGATGATGATGATGATGATGATGATGATGATGATGATGATGATGATGATGATGATGATGATGATGATGATGATGATGATGTTGCTGATGATGATGTTGCTGATGATGATGTTGCTGATGATGATGTTGTTGATGATGTTGCTGATGATGTTGCTGATGATGTTGCTGATGATGTTGCTGATGATGACGTGAGACGGTGTGGTATGCCCGGAGGCGGTGTTGTATGCCCGGAGGCGGTGTTGTATGCCCGGAGGCGGTGTGGTATGCCCGGAGGCGGTGTTGTATGCCCGGAGGCGGTGTTGTATGCCCGGAGGCGGTGTGGTATGCCCGGAGGCGGTGTTGTATGCCCGGAGGCGGTGTTGTATGCCCTGAGGCGGTCTGGTATGCCCGGAGGCGGTGTAGTATGCCCGGAGGCGGTGTTGTATGCCCGGAGGCGGTGTGGTATGCCCGGAGGCGGTGCAGTATGCCCGGAGGCGGTGTTGTATGCCCGGAGGCGGTGTGGTATGCCCGGAGGCGGTGTAGTATGCCCGGAGGCGGTGTTGTATGCCCGGAGGCGGTGTGGTATGCCCGGAGGCGGTGTAGTATGCCCAGAGGCGGTGTTGTATGCCCGGAGGCGGTGTGGTATGCCCGGAGGCGGTACAACACCGCCTCCGGGCATGATGATGATAATGATGATGATGATGATGATGATGATGATGATGATGATGATGATGATGATGATGATGATGATGATGATGATGATGATGATGATGATGATGATGATGATGATGATGATGATGATGATGATGATGATGATGATGATGATGATGATGATGATGATGATGATGATGATGATGATGATGATGATGATGATGATGATGATGATGATGATGATGATGATGATGATGATGATGATGATGATGATGTTGCTGATGATGATGTTGCTGATGATGATGTTGCTGCTGATGATGTTGTTGATGATGTTTCTGATGATGTTGCTGATGATGTTGCTGATGATGTTGCTGATGATGTTGATGATGATGTTGATGATGATGTTGATGATGATGTTGATGATGATGTTGATGATGATGTTGATGATGATAATGATGATGATGATGATGATGATGATGATGATGATGATGATGATGATGATGATGATGATGATGATGATGATGATGATGATGATGATGATGATGATGATGATGATGATGATGATGATGATGATGATGATGATGATGATGATGATGATGATGATGATGATGATGATGATGATGATGATGATGATGATGATGATGATGATGTTGCTGATGATGATGTTGCTGATGATGATGTTGCTGATGATGATGTTGCTGATGATGATGTTGCTGATGATGATGTTGCTGAGGATGATGTTGCTGATGATGATGTTGCTGATGAGGATGTTGCTGATGATGATGTTGCGGATGATGATGTTGCTGATGATGATGTTGATGATGATGTTGATGATGATGTTGCTGATGATGTTGCTGATGATGTTGCTGATGATGTTGCTGATGATGTTGATGATGATGTTGATGATGATGTTGATGATGATGTTGATGATGATGTTGATGATGATGTTGCTGATGATGTTGCTGATGATGTTGATGATGATGTTGCTGATGATGTTGCTGATGATGTTGCTGATGATGACGTGAGACGGTGTGGTATGCCCGGAGGCGGTGTTGTATGCCCGGAGGCGGTGTTGTATGCCCGGAGGCGGTGTGGTATGCCCGGAGGCGGTGTTGTATGCCCGGAGGCGGTGTTGTATGCCCTGAGGCGGTGTGGTATGCCCGGAGGCGGTGTAGTATGCCCGGAGGCGGTGTTGTATGCCCGGAGGCGGTGTGGTATGCCCGGAGGCGGTGTAGTATGCCCGGAGGCGGTGTTGTATGCCCGGAGGCGGTGTGGTATGCCCGGAGGCGGTGTGGTATGCCCGGAGGCGGTGTAGTTTGCCCGGAGGCGGTGTGGTATGCCCGGAGGCGGTGTGGTATGCCCGGAGGCGGTGTAGTATGCCCGGAGGCGGTGTTGTATGCCCGGAGGCGGTGTGGTATGCCCGGAGGCGGTACAACACCGCCTCCGGGCATGATGATGATGATATTGATGATGATGATGATGATGATGATGATGATGATGATGATGATGATGATGATGATGATGATGATGATGATGATGATGATGATGATGATGATGATGATGATGATGATGATGATGATGATGATGATGATGATGATGATGATGATGATGTTGTTGATGTTGTTGATCATAACAATGATGATGTTGTTGATGATGTTGCTGATGATGTTGCTGATGATGTTGCTGATGATGTTGCTGATGATGACGTGAGACGGTGTGGTATGCCCGGAGGCGGTGTTGTATGCCCGGAGGCGGTGTTGTATGCCCGGAGGCGGTGTGGTATGCCCGGAGGCGGTGTTGTATGCCCGGAGGCGGTGTTGTATGCCCGGAGGCGGTGTGGTATGCCCGGAGGCGGTGTTGTATGCCCGGAGGCGGTGTTGTATGCCCTGAGGCGGTCTGGTATGCCCGGAGGCGGTGTAGTATGCCCGGAGGCGGTGTTGTATGCCCGGAGGCGGTGTGGTATGCCCGGAGGCGGTGCAGTATGCCCGGAGGCGGTGTTGTATGCCCGGAGGCGGTGTGGTATGCCCGGAGGCGGTGTAGTATGCCCGGAGGCGGTGTTGTATGCCCGGAGGCGGTGTGGTATGCCCGGAGGCGGTGTAGTATGCCCGGAGGCGGTGTTGTATGCCCGGAGGCGGTGTGGTATGCCCGGAGGCGGTACAACACCGCCTCCGGGCATGATGATGATAATGATGATGATGATGATGATGATGATGATGATGATGATGATGATGATGATGATGATGATGATGATGATGATGATGATGATGATGATGATGATGATGATGATGATGATGATGATGATGATGATGATGATGATGATGATGATGATGATGATGATGATGATGATGATGATGATGATGATGATGATGATGTTGCTGATGATGATGTTGCTGATGATGATGTTGCTGATGATGATGTTGTTGATGATGTTGCTGATGATGTTGCTGATGATGTTGCTGATGATGTTGCTGATGATGTTGATGATGATGTTGATGATGATGTTGATGATGATGTTGATGATGATGTTGATGATATGTTGATGATGATGTTGATGATGATGTTGATGATGATGTTGATGTTGATGATGATGTTAATGATGATGTTGATGATGATGTTGCTGATGATGTTGCTGATGATGTTGCTGATGATGTTGCTGATGATGTTGCTGGTGATGTTGCTGATGATGTTGCTGATGATGTTGCTGATGATGTTGCTGATGATGACGTGAGACGGTGTGGTATGCCCGTTTGCGGTGTTGTATGCCCGGAGGCGGTGTTGTATGCCCGGAGGCGGTGTGGTATGCCCGGAGGCGGTGTTGTATGCCCGGAGGCGGTGTTGTATGCCCGGAGGCGGTGTGGTATGCCCGGAGGCGGTGTAGTATGCCCGGAGGCGGTGTTGTATGCCCGGACGCGGTGTGGTATGCCCGGAGGCGGTGTAGTATGCCCGGAGGCGGTGTTGTATGCCCGGAGGCGGTGTGGTATGCCCGGAGGCGGTACAACACCGCCTCCGGGCATGATGATGATAATGATGATGATGATGATGATGATGATGATGATGATGATGATGATGATGATGATGATGATGATGATGATGATGATGATGATGATGATGATGATGATGATGATGATGATGATGATGATGATGATGATGATGATGATGATGATGATGATGATGATGATGATGATGATGATGATGATGATGATGATGATGATGATGATGATGATGATGATGATGATGTTGCTGATGATGATGTTGTTGATGATGTTGCTGATGATGTTGCTGATGATGTTGCTGATGATGTTGCTGATGATGACGTGAGACGGTGTGGTATGCCCGGAGGCGGTGTTGTATGCCCGGAGGCGGTGTTGTATGCCCGGAGGCGGTGTGGTATGCCCGGAGGCGGTGTTGTATGCCCGGAGGCGGTGTTGTATGCCCGGAGGCGGTGTGGTATGCCCGGAGGCGGTGTTGTATGCCCGGAGGCGGTGTTGTATGCCCTGAGGCGGTCTGGTATGCCCGGAGGCGGTGTAGTATGCCCGGAGGCGGTGTTGTATGCCCGGAGGCGGTGTGGTATGCCCGGAGGCGGTGCAGTATGCCCGGAGGCGGTGTTGTATGCCCGGAGGCGGTGTGGTATGCCCGGAGGCGGTGTAGTATGCCCGGAGGCGGTGTTGTATGCCCGGAGGCGGTGTGGTATGCCCGGAGGCGGTGTAGTATGCCCGGAGGCGGTGTTGTATGCCCGGAGGCGGTGTGGTATGCCCGGAGGCGGTACAACACCGCCTCCGGGCATGATGATGATAATGATGATGATGATGATGATGATGATGATGATGATGATGATGATGATGATGATGATGATGATGATGATGATGATGATGATGATGATGATGATGATGATGATGATGATGATGATGATGATGATGATGATGATGATGATGATGATGATGATGATGATGATGATGATGATGATGATGATGATGATGATGATGATGATGATGATGATGATGATGATGATGATGATGATGATGATGATGATGATGTTGCTGATGATGATGTTGCTGATGATGATGTTGCTGCTGATGATGTTGTTGATGATGTTTCTGATGATGTTGCTGATGATGTTGCTGATGATGTTGCTGATGATGTTGATGATGATGTTGATGATGATGTTGATGATGATGTTGATGATGATGTTGATGATGATGTTGATGATGATAATGATGATGATGATGATGATGATGATGATGATGATGATGATGATGATGATGATGATGATGATGATGATGATGATGATGATGATGATGATGATGATGATGATGATGATGATGATGATGATGATGATGATGATGATGATGCTGATGATGATGATGATGATGATTATGATGATGATGATGATGATGATGATGATGTTGCTGATGATGATGTTGCTGATGATGATGTTGCTGATGATGATGTTGCTGATGATGATGTTGCTGATGATGATGTTGCTGAGGATGATGTTGCTGATGATGATGTTGCTGATGAGGATGTTGCTGATGATGATGTTGCGGATGATGATGTTGCTGATGATGATGTTGATGATGATGTTGATGATGATGTTGCTGATGATGTTGCTGATGATGTTGCTGATGATGTTGCTGATGATGTTGATGATGATGTTGATGATGATGTTGATGATGATGTTGATGATGATGTTGATGATGATGTTGCTGATGATGTTGCTGATGATGTTGATGATGATGTTGCTGATGATGTTGCTGATGATGTTGCTGATGATGACGTGAGACGGTGTGGTATGCCCGGAGGCGGTGTTGTATGCCCGGAGGCGGTGTTGTATGCCCGGAGGCGGTGTGGTATGCCCGGAGGCGGTGTTGTATGCCCGGAGGCGGTGTTGTATGCCCGGAGGCGGTGTGGTATGCCCGGAGGCGGTGTAGTATGCCCGGAGGCGGTGTTGTATGCCCGGAGGCGGTGTGGTATGCCCGGAGGCGGTGTAGTATGCCCGGAGGCGGTGTTGTATGCCCGGAGGCGGTGTGGTATGCCCGGAGGCGGTGTGGTATGCCCGGAGGCGGTGTAGTTTGCCCGGAGGCGGTGTGGTATGCCCGGAGGCGGTGTGGTATGCCCGGAGGCGGTGTAGTATGCCCGGAGGCGGTGTTGTATGCCCGGAGGCGGTGTGGTATGCCCGGAGGCGGTACAACACCGCCTCCGGGCATGATGATGATGATATTGATGATGATGATGATGATGATGATGATGATGATGATGATGATGATGATGATGATGATGATGATGATGATGATGATGATGATGATGATGATGATGATGATGATGATGATGATGATGATGATGATGATGATGATGATGATGATGATGATGATGTTGTTGATGTTGTTGATCATAACAATGATGATGTTGTTGATGATGTTGCTGATGATGTTGCTGATGATGTTGCTGATGATGTTGCTGATGATGACGTGAGACGGTGTGGTATGCCCGGAGGCGGTGTTGTATGCCCGGAGGCGGTGTTGTATGCCCGGAGGCGGTGTGGTATGCCCGGAGGCGGTGTTGTATGCCCGGAGGCGGTGTTGTATGCCCGGAGGCGGTGTGGTATGCCCGGAGGCGGTGTTGTATGCCCGGAGGCGGTGTTGTATGCCCTGAGGCGGTCTGGTATGCCCGGAGGCGGTGTAGTATGCCCGGAGGCGGTGTTGTATGCCCGGAGGCGGTGTGGTATGCCCGGAGGCGGTGCAGTATGCCCGGAGGCGGTGTTGTATGCCCGGAGGCGGTGTGGTATGCCCGGAGGCGGTGTAGTATGCCCGGAGGCGGTGTTGTATGCCCGGAGGCGGTGTGGTATGCCCGGAGGCGGTGTAGTATGCCCGGAGGCGGTGTTGTATGCCCGGAGGCGGTGTGGTATGCCCGGAGGCGGTACAACACCGCCTCCGGGCATGATGATGATAATGATGATGATGATGATGATGATGATGATGATGATGATGATGATGATGATGATGATGATGATGATGATGATGATGATGATGATGATGATGATGATGATGATGATGATGATGATGATGATGATGATGATGATGATGATGATGATGATGATGATGATGATGATGATGATGATGATGATGTTGCTGATGATGATGTTGCTGATGATGATGTTGCTGATGATGATGTTGTTGATGATGTTGCTGATGATGTTGCTGATGATGTTGCTGATGATGTTGCTGATGATGATGATGATGATGATGATGATGATGATGATGATGATGATGATGATGATGATGATGATGATGATGATGATGATGATGATGATGATGATGATGATGATGATGATGATGATGATGATGATGATGATGATGATGATGATGATGATGATGATGATGATGATGATGATGATGATGATGATGATGATGATGATGATGATGATGATGATGATGATGATGATGATGTTGCTGATGATGATGTTGCTGATGATGATGTTGCTGCTGATGATGTTGTTGATGATGTTTCTGATGATGTTGCTGATGATGTTGCTGATGATGTTGCTGATGATGTTGATGATGATGTTGATGATGATGTTGATGATGATGTTGATGATGATGTTGATGATGATGTTGATGATGATAATGATGATGATGATGATGATGATGATGATGATGATGATGATGATGATGATGATGATGATGATGATGATGATGATGATGATGATGATGATGATGATGATGATGATGATGATGATGATGATGATGATGATGATGATGATGATGATGATGATGATGATGATGATGATGATGATGATGATGATGATGATGATGATGATGATGATGTTGCTGATGATGATGTTGCTGATGATGATGTTGCTGATGATGATGTTGCTGATGATGATGTTGCTGATGATGATGTTGCTGAGGATGATGTTGCTGATGATGATGTTGCTGATGAGGATGTTGCTGATGATGATGTTGCGGATGATGATGTTGCTGATGATGATGTTGATGATGATGTTGATGATGATGTTGCTGATGATGTTGCTGATGATGTTGCTGATGATGTTGCTGATGATGTTGATGATGATGTTGATGATGATGTTGATGATGATGTTGATGATGATGTTGATGATGATGTTGCTGATGATGTTGCTGATGATGTTGATGATGATGTTGCTGATGATGTTGCTGATGATGTTGCTGATGATGACGTGAGACGGTGTGGTATGCCCGGAGGCGGTGTTGTATGCCCGGAGGCGGTGTTGTATGCCCGGAGGCGGTGTGGTATGCCCGGAGGCGGTGTTGTATGCCCGGAGGCGGTGTTGTATGCCCGGAGGCGGTGTGGTATGCCCGGAGGCGGTGTAGTATGCCCGGAGGCGGTGTTGTATGCCCGGAGGCGGTGTGGTATGCCCGGAGGCGGTGTAGTATGCCCGGAGGCGGTGTTGTATGCCCGGAGGCGGTGTGGTATGCCCGGAGGCGGTGTGGTATGCCCGGAGGCGGTGTAGTTTGCCCGGAGGCGGTGTGGTATGCCCGGAGGCGGTGTGGTATGCCCGGAGGCGGTGTAGTATGCCCGGAGGCGGTGTTGTATGCCCGGAGGCGGTGTGGTATGCCCGGAGGCGGTACAACACCGCCTCCGGGCATGATGATGATGATATTGATGATGATGATGATGATGATGATGATGATGATGATGATGATGATGATGATGATGATGATGATGATGATGATGATGATGATGATGATGATGATGATGATGATGATGATGATGATGATGATGATGATGATGATGATGATGATGATGATGATGATGTTGTTGATGTTGTTGATCATAACAATGATGATGTTGTTGATGATGTTGCTGATGATGTTGCTGATGATGTTGCTGATGATGTTGCTGATGATGACGTGAGACGGTGTGGTATGCCCGGAGGCGGTGTTGTATGCCCGGAGGCGGTGTTGTATGCCCGGAGGCGGTGTGGTATGCCCGGAGGCGGTGTTGTATGCCCGGAGGCGGTGTTGTATGCCCGGAGGCGGTGTGGTATGCCCGGAGGCGGTGTTGTATGCCCGGAGGCGGTGTTGTATGCCCTGAGGCGGTCTGGTATGCCCGGAGGCGGTGTAGTATGCCCGGAGGCGGTGTTGTATGCCCGGAGGCGGTGTGGTATGCCCGGAGGCGGTGCAGTATGCCCGGAGGCGGTGTTGTATGCCCGGAGGCGGTGTGGTATGCCCGGAGGCGGTGTTGTATGCCCGGAGGCGGTGTGGTATGCCCGGAGGCGGTGTAGTATGCCCGGAGGCGGTGTTGTATGCCCGGAGGCGGTGTGGTATGCCCGGAGGCGGTACAACACCGCCTCCGGGCATGATGATGATAATGATGATGATGATGATGATGATGATGATGATGATGATGATGATGATGATGATGATGATGATGATGATGATGATGATGATGATGATGATGATGATGATGATGATGATGATGATGATGATGATGATGATGATGATGATGATGATGATGATGATGATGATGATGATGATGTTGCTGATGATGATGTTGCTGATGATGATGTTGCTGATGATGATGTTGTTGATGATGTTGCTGATGATGTTGCTGATGATGTTGCTGATGATGTTGCTGATGATGTTGATGATGATGTTGATGATGATGTTGATGATGATGTTGATGATGATGTTGATGATATGTTGATGATGATGTTGATGATGATGTTGATGATGATGTTGATGTTGATGATGATGTTAATGATGATGTTGATGATGATGTTGCTGATGATGTTGCTGATGATGTTGCTGATGATGTTGCTGATGATGTTGCTGGTGATGTTGCTGATGATGTTGCTGATGATGTTGCTGATGATGTTGCTGATGATGACGTGAGACGGTGTGGTATGCCCGTTTGCGGTGTTGTATGCCCGGAGGCGGTGTTGTATGCCCGGAGGCGGTGTGGTATGCCCGGAGGCGGTGTTGTATGCCCGGAGGCGGTGTTGTATGCCCGGAGGCGGTGTGGTATGCCCGGAGGCGGTGTAGTATGCCCGGAGGCGGTGTTGTATGCCCGGACGCGGTGTGGTATGCCCGGAGGCGGTGTAGTATGCCCGGAGGCGGTGTTGTATGCCCGGAGGCGGTGTGGTATGCCCGGAGGCGGTACAACACCGCCTCCGGGCATGATGATGATAATGATGATGATGATGATGATGATGATGATGATGATGATGATGATGATGATGATGATGATGATGATGATGATGATGATGATGATGATGATGATGATGATGATGATGATGATGATGATGATGATGATGATGATGATGATGATGATGATGATGATGATGATGATGATGATGATGATGATGATGATGATGATGATGATGATGTTGCTGATGATGATGTTGCTGATGATGATGTTGCTGATGATGATGTTGTTGATGATGTTGCTGATGATGTTGCTGATGATGTTGCTGATGATGTTGCTGATGATGTTGATGATGATGTTGATGATGATGTTGATGATGATGTTGATGATGATGTTGATGATGATGTTGATGATGATAATGATGATGATGATGATGATGATGATGATGATGATGATGATGATGATGATGATGATGATGATGATGATGATGATGATGATGATGATGATGATGATGATGATGATGATGATGATGATGATGATGATGATGATGATGATGATGATGATGATGATGATGATGATGATGATGATGATGATGATGATGATGATGATGATGTTGCTGATGATGATGTTGCTGATGATGATGTTGCTGATGATGATGTTGCTGATGATGATGTTGCTGATGATGATGTTGCTGAGGATGATGTTGCTGATGATGATGTTGCTGATGAGGATGTTGCTGATGATGATGTTGCGGATGATGATGTTGCTGATGATGATGTTGATGATGATGTTGATGATGATGTTGCTGATGATGTTGCTGATGATGTTGCTGATGATGTTGCTGATGATGTTGATGATGATGTTGATGATGATGTTGATGATGATGTTGATGATGATGTTGATGATGATGTTGCTGATGATGTTGCTGATGATGTTGATGATGATGTTGCTGATGATGTTGCTGATGATGTTGCTGATGATGACGTGAGACGGTGTGGTATGCCCGGAGGCGGTGTTGTATGCCCGGAGGCGGTGTTGTATGCCCGGAGGCGGTGTGGTATGCCCGGAGGCGGTGTTGTATGCCCGGAGGCGGTGTTGTATGCCCGGAGGCGGTGTGGTATGCCCGGAGGCGGTGTAGTATGCCCGGAGGCGGTGTTGTATGCCCGGAGGCGGTGTGGTATGCCCGGAGGCGGTGT
>JAXIVJ010004022.1:67500-80000 GCA_036785665.1 Chirona hameri
GATGATGTTGCTGATGATGTTGCTGATGATGTTGCTGATGATGTTGCTGGTGATGTTGCTGATGATGTTGCTGATGATGTTGCTGATGATGTTGCTGATGATGACGTGAGACGGTGTGGTATGCCCGTTTGCGGTGTTGTATGCCCGGAGGCGGTGTTGTATGCCCGGAGGCGGTGTGGTATGCCCGGAGGCGGTGTTGTATGCCCGGAGGCGGTGTTGTATGCCCGGAGGCGGTGTGGTATGCCCGGAGGCGGGTGTAGTATGCCCGAGGCGGTGTTGTATGCCCGGAGGCGGTGTGGTATGCCCGGAGGCGGTGTAGTATGCCCGGAGGCGGTGTTGTATGCCCGGAGCGGTGTGGTATGCCCGGAGGCGGTACAACACCGCCTCCGGGCATGATGATGATAATGATGATGATGATGATGATGATGATGATGATGATGATGATGATGATGATGATGATGATGATGATGATGATGATGATGATGATGATGATGATGATGATGATGATGATGATGATGATGATGATGATGATGATGATGATGATGATGATGATGATGATGATGATGATGATGATTGATGATGATGATGATGATGATGTTGCTGATGATGATGTTGCTGATGATGATGTTGCTGATGATGATGTTGTTGATGATGTTGCTGATGATGTTGCTGATGATGTTGATGATGATGTTGATGATGATGTTGATGAGATGTTGATGATGATGTTGATGATGATAATGATGATGATGATGATGATGATGATGATGATGATGATGATGATGATGATGATGATGATGATGATGATGATGATGATGAGATGATGATGATGATGATGATGATGATGATGATGATGATGATGATGATGTGATGGATGATGATGATGATGATGATGATGATGATGATGATGATGATGATGATGATGATGATGATGTTGCTGATGATGATGTTGCTGATGATGATGTTGCTGATGATGATGTTGCTGATGATGATGTTGCTGATGATGATGTTGCTGAGGATGATGTTGCTGATGATGATGTTGCTGATGAGGATGTTGCTGATGATGATGTTGCGGATGATGATGTTGCTGATGATGATGTTGATGATGATGTTGATGATGATGTTGCTGATGATGTTGCTGATGATGTTGCTGATGATGTTGCTGATGATGTTGATGATGATGTTGATGATGATGTTGATGATGATGTTGATGATGATGTTGATGATGATGTTGCTGATGATGTTGCTGATGATGTTGATGATGTTGTTGCTGATGATGTTGCTGATGATGTTGCTTGATGATGACGTGAGACGGTGTGGTATGCCCGGAGGCGGTGTTGTATGCCCGGAGGCGGTGTTGTATGCCCGGAGGCGGTGTGGTATGCCCGGAGGCGGTGTTGTATGCCCGGAGGCGGGTGTTGTATGCCCGGAGGCGGTGTGGTATGCCCGGAGGCGGTGTAGTATGCCCGGAGGCGGTGTTGTATGCCCGGAGGCGGTGTGTGTATGCCCGGAGGCGGTGTAGTATGCCCGGAGGCGGTGTTGTATGCCCGAGGCGTGTGGTATGCCCGGAGGCGGTGTAGTATGCCCGGAGGCGGTGTTGTATGCCGGAGGCGGTGTGGTATGCCGGAGGCGGTGTGGTATGCCCGGAGGCGGTGTAGTTTGCCCGGAGGCGGTGTGGTATGCCCGGAGGCGGTGTGGTATGCCCGGAGGCGGTGTAGTATGCCCGGAGGCGGTGTTGTATGCCCGGAGGCGGTGTGGTATGCCCGGAGGCGGTACAACACCGCCTCCGGGCATGATGATGATGATATTGATGATGATGATGATGATGATGATGATGATGATGATGATGATGATGATGATGATGATGATGATGATGATGATGATGATGATGATGATGATGATGATGATGATGATGATGATGATGATGATGATGATGATGATGTTGCTGATGATGTTGCTGATGATGTTGCTGGTGATGTTGCTGATGATGTTGCTGATGATGTTGCTGATGATGACGTGAGACGGTGTGGTATGCCCGGAGGCGGTGTTGTATGCCCGGAGGCGGTGTTGTATGCCCGGAGGCGGTGTGGTATGCCGGAGGCGGTGTTGTATGCCCGGAGGCGGTGTTGTATGCCCGGAGGCGGTGTGGTATGCCCGGAGGCGGTGTTGTATGCCCGGAGGCGGTGTTTGTATGCCCTGAGGCGGTCTGGTATGCCCGGAGGCGGTGTAGTATGCCCGGAGGCGGTGTTGTATGCCCGGAGGGCGGTGTGTATGCCCGGAGGCGGTGCAGTATGCCCCGGAGGCGGTGTTGTATGCCCGGAGGCGGTGTGGTATGCCCGAGGCGGTGTAGTATGCCCGGAGGCGGTGTTGTATGCCCGGAGGCGGTGTGGGTATGCCCGGAGGCGGTGTAGTATGCCCGGAGGCGGTGTGTTGTATGCCCGGAGGCGGTGTGGTATGCCCGGAGGCGGTACAACACCGCCTCCGGGCATGATGATGATAATGATGATGATGATGATGATGATGATGATGATGATGATGATGATGATGATGATGATGATGATGATGATGATGATGATGATGATGATGATGATGATGATGATGATGATGATGATGATGATGATGATGATGATGATGATGATGATGATGATGATGATGATGATGATGATGATGATGATGTTGCTGATGATGATGTCGCTGATGATGATGTTGCTGATGATGATGTTGTTGATGATGTTGTTGATGATGTTGCTGATGATGTTGCTGATGATGTTGCTGATGATGTTGCTGATGATGTTGATGATGATTGTTGATGATGATGTTGATGATGATGTTGATGATGATGTTGATGATGATGTTGCTGATGATGTTGCTGATGATGTTGCTGATGATGTTGCTGATGATGTTGCTGATGATGTTGCTGGTGATGTTGCTGATGATGTTGCTGATGATGTTGCTGATGATGACGTGAGGACGGTGTGGTATGCCCGGAGGCGGTGTTGTATGCCCGGAGGCGGGTGTTGTATGCCCGGAGGCGTGTGGAGCCGAGGCTGTTGTATGCCCGGAGGCGGTGTTGTATGCCCGGAGCGGTGTGGTATGCCCGGAGGCGGTGTTGTATGCCCGGAGGCGGTGTTGTATGCCCTGAGGCGGTCTGGTATGCCCGAGGCGGTGTAGTATGCCCGGAGGCGGTGTTGTATGCCCGGAGGCGGTGTGGTATGCCCGAGGCGGTGTAGTATGCCCGGAGCGTGTTGTATGCCCGGAGGCGTGTGGTAGCCCGAGCGTACAACACCGCCTCCGGGCATGATGATGATAAATGATGATGAGGATGAAGATGATGATAATATGATGATGATGAATGATGTATGATGATGAATATGATGATGATGGAATGATATGATGATGATTATATAAATATATGATAAATGAATAAATTGATATGATGATGATGATGACGAGTTGATGTTGAGGATGATGTTGATGATGATTGATGATGATGAATGATGATGATGATGATGAGGGATGATGAGAGTGATGATGAGGATGGAGGATGAGGAGGATGAGGGATGAGGAGGGATGAGGAGGATGATGATGAGGATGAGGATGAGGATGAGGAGGAGATGATGAGGATGATGCTGAGGAGGATGATGAGAGGATGAGATGATGAGGAGGAGGAGATGTTGGTGTGCTGATGCATGATGGTTGCTGGCGATGATGATGTTGATTTGGGGATGATGTTGCTGCTGAGGGGCGTTGCTGATGATGTTGCTGGGATGTGCGGAGAGGGGGTTGACGGAGGACGGTGTGGGAGAGCCGGAGGCGGGGTGCCCGAAGGCGGTGGGGGAGGCCGCGTGGGCGAGGGGGAGCCCGAGCGTGTGTAGGCCGAGGGCGGTGGGGAGCGGAGGGCGGTGATGTGGCCGGTGGGCGGGTGGTGATGGCCCTGGGCGGGCTGGGGAGCCCGGGGGCTGGGTCAGGGGGGGCAGCGGGGTGGGAGTGGTGCGGGGGTGGGGAGGGCCAGGGAGCGGGGGAGGCTGCCCGGGGGGCGGTGGGGGGAGGCCCGGAGGCGGGAGGTAGGGCCGGAGGCGGGTGTAGGAGGGCCCGGGAGGCGGTGGTGATGCCGGAGGCGTGGATGCCGGGAGGGCTGGTGTAGAGGCCGGGAGGCGGTGTTGCCGGAGGCGGTGTGTGGTATGCCCGGAGGCGGTACAACACCGCCTCCGGGCATGATGATGATAATGATGATGATGATGATGATGATGATGATGATGATGGATGAAGATGATGATGATGATGATGATGATGATGATGATGATGATGATGATGATGATGTATGATGATGATGATGATGATGATGATGATGATGATGATGATGATGATGATGATGATGATGATGATGATGATGATGATGATGATGATGTTGTGCTGATGATGATGATGCTGAAATGATGATGTTGATGATGATGCTGATGATGATGCTGATGATGATGCTGATGATGATGATGAGGTGATGATGATGATGATGATGATGATGATGATGATGATTGATGATGATGTTGATGATGATGGATGATGATGTGATGATGATGTATGATGATGATGATGATGATGATGATGATGATGATGATGATGATGATGATGTTGCTGATGATGATGTTGCTGATGATGATGTGCTGATGATGATGTTGTTGATGATGTTGCTGATGATGTTGCTGATGATGTTGCTGATGATGTTGCTGATGATGACGTGAGACGGTGTGGTATGCACGGTGGCGGTGTTGTATGCCCGGAGGCGGTGTTGTATGCCCGGAGGCGGTGTGGTATGCCCGGAGGCGGTGTTGTATGCCCGGAGGCGGTGTTGTATGCCCGGAGGCGGTGTGGTATGCCGGAGGCGGTGTTGTATGCCCGGAGGCGGTGTTGTATGCCCTGAGGCGGTCTGGTATGCCCGGAGGCGGTGTAGTATGCCGGAGGCGGTGTTGTATGCCCGGAGGCGGTGTGGTATGCCCGGAGGCGGTGCAGTATGCCCGGAGGCTGTGTGTATGCCCCGGAGGCGGTGTGGTATGCCGGAGGCGGTGTAGTATGCCGGAGGCGGTGTTGTATGCCCGGAGGCGGTTGTGGTATGCCGGAGGCGGTGTAGTATGCCCGGAGGCGGTGTTGTATGCCCGGAGGCGGTGTGGTATGCCCGGAGGCGGGTACAACACCGCCTCCGGCATGATGATGATAATGATGATGATGATGATGATGATGATGATGATGATGATGATGATGATGATGATGATGATGATGATGATGATGATGATGATGATGATGATGATGATGATGATTGATGATGATGATGATGATGATGATGATGATGATGATGATGATGATGATGATGATGATGATGATGATGATGATGATGATGTTGCTGATGATGATGTTGCTGATAATGATGTTGTTGATGATGTTGCTGATGATGTTGCTGATGATGTTGCTGATTGATGTTGCTGATGATGTTGATGATGATGTTGATGATGATGTTGATGATGATGTTGATGATGATGTTGATGATATGTTGATGATGATGTTGATGATGATGTTGATGATGATGTTGATGTTGATGATGATGTTAATGATGATGTTGATGATGATGTTGCTGATGATGTTGCTGATGATGTTGCTGATGATGTTGCTGATGATGTTGATGGTGATGTTGCTGATGATGTTGCTGATGATGTTGCTGATGATGTTGCTGATGATGACGTGAGACGGTGTGGTATGCCCGTTTGCGGTGTTGTATGCCCGGAGGCGGTGTTGTATGCCCGGAGGCGGTGTGGTATGCCCGGAGGCGGTGTTGTATGCCCGGAGGCGGTGTTGTATGCCCGGAGGCGGTGTGGTATGCCGGAGGCGGTGTAGTATGCCCGGAGGCGGTGTTGTATGCCCGGAGGCGGGTGTGGTATGCCCGGAGGCGGTGTAGTATGCCCGGAGGCGGTGTTGTATGCCCGGAGGCGGTGTGGTATGCCCGGAGGCGGTACAACACCGCCTCCGGCATGATGATGATAATGATGATGATGATGATGATGATGATGATGATGATGATGATGATGATGATGATGATGATGATGATGATGATGATGATGATGATGATGATGATGATGATGATGATGATGATGATGATGATGATGATGATGATGATGATGTGATGATGATGATGATGATGATGATGATGATGATGATGATGATGATGATGATGATGATGTTGCTGATGATGATGTTGCTGATGATGATGTTGCTGATGATGATGTTGTTGATGATGTTGCTGATGATGTTGCTGATGATGTTGCTGATGATGTTGCTGATGATGTTGATGATGATGTTGATGATGATGTTGATGATGATGTTGATGATGATGTTGATGATGATGTTGATGATGATAATGATGATGATGATGATGATGATGATGATGATGATGATGATGATGATGATGATGATGATGATGATGATGATGATGATGATGATGATGATGATGATGATGATGATGATGATGATGATGATGCTGATGATGATGATGATGATGATGATGATGATGATGATGATGATGATGATGATGATGATGATGATGATGATGATGATGATGATGATGATGTTGCTGATGATGATGTTGCTGATGATGATGTTGCTGATGATGATGTTGCTGATGATGATGTTGCTGATGATGATGTTGCTGAGGATGATGTTGCTGATGATGATGTTGCTGATGAGGATGTTGCTGATGATGATGTTGCGGATGATGATGTTGCCTGATGATGATCGTTGATGATGATGTTGATGATGATGTTGCTGATGATGTTGCTGATGATGTTGCTGATGATGTTGCTGATGATGTTGATGATGATGTTGATGATGATGTGATGATGATGTTGATGATGATGTTGATGATGATGTTGCTGATGATGTTGCTGATGATGTTGATGATGATGTTGCTGATGATGTTGCTGATGATGTTGCTGATGATGACGTGAGACGGTGTGGTATGCCCGGAGGCGGTGTTGTATGCCCGGAGGCGGTGTTGTATGCCCGGAGGCGGTGTGGTATGCCCGGAGGCGGTGTTGTATGCCGGAGGCGGTGTTGTATGCCCGGAGGCGGTGTGGTATGCCCGGAGGCGGTGTAGTATGCCCGGAGGCGGTGTTGTATGCCCAGGAGGCGGTGTGGTATGCCGGAGGCGGTGTAGTATGCCGGAGGCGGTGTTGTATGCCCGGAGGCGGTGTGGTATGCCCCGGAGGCGGTGTGGTATGCCGGAGGCGGTGTAGTTTGCCCGGAGGCGGTGTGGTATGCCCGGAGGCGGTGTGGTATGCCCGGAGGCGGTGTAGTATGCCCGAGGCGGTGTTGTATGCCCGGAGGCGGTGTGGTATGCCCGGAGGCGGTACAACACCGCCTCCGGCATGATGATGATGATATTGATGATGATGATGATGATGATGATGATGATGATGATTGATGATGATGATGATGATGATGATGATGATGATGATGATGATGATGATGATGATGATGATGATGATGATGATGATGATGATGATGATGATGATGTTGCTGATGATGTTTGCTGATGATGTTGCTGGTGATGTTGCTGATGATGTTGCTGATGATGTTGCTGATGATGACGTGAGACGGTGTGGTATGCCCGGAGGCGGTGTTGTATGCCCGGAGGCGGTGTTGTATGCCCGGAGGCGGTGTGGTATGCCGGAGGCGGTGTTGTATGCCCGGAGGCGGTGTTGTATGCCCGGAGGCGGTGTGGTATGCCGGAGGCGGTGTTGTATGCCCGGAGGCGGTGTTGTATGCCCTGAGGCGGTCTGGTATGCCCGGAGGCGGTGGTAGTATGCCCGGAGGCGTGTTGTATGCCCGGAGGCGGTGTGTATGCCGGAGCGGTGTAGGTATGCCCGGAGGCGGTGTTGTATGCCCGGAGGCGGTGTTGTATGCCCGGAGGCGGTGTGGTATGCCCGGAGGCGTGTAGTATGCCCGGAGGCGGTGTGTGAGAGGGTGTGGTATGACGGAGGCGGTGTAGTATGCCCGGAGGCGGTGTTGTATGCCCGGAGGCGGTGTGGTATGCCGGAGGCGGTACAACACCGCCTCGGGCATGATGATGATAATGATGATGATGATGATGATGATGATGATGATGATGATGATGATGATGATGATGATGATGATGATGATGATGATGATGATGATGATGATGATGATGATGATGATGATGATGATGATGATGATGATGATGATGATGATGATGATGATGATGATGATGATGATGATGTTGCTGATGATGATGTCGCTGATGATGATGTTGCTGATGATGATGTTGTTGATGATGTTGTTGATGATGTTGCTGATGATGTTGCTGATGATGTTGCTGATGATGTTGCTGATGATGTTGATGATGATGTTGATGATGATGTTGATGATGATGTTGATGATGATGTTGATGATTGATGTTGCTGATGATGTTGCTGATGATGTTGCTGATGATGTTGCTGATGATGTTGCTGATGATGTTGCTGGTGATGTTGCTGATGATGTTGCTGATGATGTTGCTGATGATGACGTGAGACGGTGTGGTATGCCCGGAGGCGGTGTTGTATGCCCGGAGGCGGTGTTGTATGCCCGGAGGCGGTGTGGTATGCCCGGAGGCGGTGTTGTATGCCCGGAGGCGGGTGTTTGTATGCCCGGAGGCCGGTGTGGTATGCCCCGGAGGCGGGTGTTGTATGCCCGGAGGCGGTGTTGTATGCCCTGAGGCGGTCTGGTATGCCCGGAGGCGGTGTAGTATGCCCGGAGGCGGTGTTGTATGCCCGGAGGCGGTTGTGGTATGCCCGGATGCGGTGTAGTATGCCGGAGGCGGTGTTGTATGCCCGGAGGCGGTGTGGTATGCCCGGAGGCGGTACAACACCGCCTCCGGGCATGATGATGATAATGATGATGATGATGATGATGATGATGATGATGATGATGATGATGATGATGATGATGATGATGATGATGATGATGATGATGATGATGATGATGATGATGATGATGATGATGATGATGATGATGATGATGATGATGATGATGATGATGATGATGATGATGATGATGATGATGATGATGATGATGATGATGATGATGATGATGATGATGATGATGATGATGATGATGATGATGATGATGTGATGATGATGCGCTGATGATGATGTTGCTGATGATGATGTTGCTGATGATGATGTTGTGTGATGATGTTGTTGATGATGTTGCTGATGATGTTGCTGATGATGTTGCTGATGATGTTGATGATGATGTTGATGATGATGTTGATTGATGATGTTGATGATGTTGATGATGATTGATGATGATTGATGATGATGATGATGATGATGATGGATGATGATGATGATGATGATGATGATGATGATGATGATGATGATGATGATGATGATGATGATGATGATGATGATGATGATGATGATGATGATGATGATGATGATGATGATGATGATGATGATGATGATGATGATGATGATGATGATGATGATGATGATGAGTTGCTGATGATGATGTTGCTGATGATGATGTTGCTGATGATGATGTTGCTGATGATGATGCTGATGATGTTGTGATGATTGTTGCTGATGATGTTGCTGATGATGACGTGAGACGGTGTGGTATGCCCGGAGGCGGTGTTGTATGCCCGGAGGCGGTGTTGTATGCCCGGAGGCGGTGTTGGTATGCCGGAGGCGGTGTTGTATGCCCGGAGGCGGTGTTGTATGCCCGGAGGCGGTGTGGTATGCCCGGAGGCGGTGTTGTATGCCCGGAGGCGGTGTTGTATGCCCTGAGGCGGTGTGGTATGCCCGGAGGCGGTGTAGTATGCCGGAGGCGGTGTTGTATGCCCGGAGGCGGTGTGGTATGCCCGGAGGCGGTGCAGTATGCCCGGAGGCGGTGTTGTATGCCCGGAGGCGGTGGTGGTATGCCCGGAGGCGGTGTAGTATGCCCGGAGGCGGTGTTGTATGCCCGGAGGCGGTGTGGTATGCCCGGAGGCCGGTGTTAGTATGCCCGGAGGCGGTGTTGTATGCCCGGAGGCGGTGTGGTATGCCCGGAGGCGGTACAACACCGCCTCCGGGCATGATGATGATATGATGATGATGATGATGATGATGATGATGATGATGATGATGATGATGATGATGATGATGATGATGATGATGATGATGATGATGATGATGATGATGATGATGATGATGATGATGATGATGATGATGATGATGATGATGATGATGATGTTGATGATGTTGTTGATCGACATGATGATTGTTGATGATGATGCTGATGATGTTGCTGATGATGTTGCTGATGATGATGCTGATGATGACGTGATGACTGTGTTGCTGATGCTGATGTTGTGATCCGATGCTGTGTTTGATGCCGATGCGTGTTGTGATGCTCTGAGGCGTGTTGTGATGCCCTGTTGCTGATGATTGTTGCCTGATGCGTGTGGTATGCCCTGATGTTGATCGATGCTGTTGATCCTGATGCTGTTGATGCCCTGATGTTGATGATCGATGTTGATCGATGATACCATCCCGAGGCTGATGATGCCTGATCGATGATGATGATGATGATGATGATGATGATGATGATGATGATGATGATGATGATGATGATGATGATGATGATGATGATGATGATGATGATGATGATGATGATGATGATGATGATGATGATGATGATGATGATGATGATGATGATGATGATGATGATGATGATGATGATGATGATGTTGATTGATGATGATGTTGCTGATGATGATGTTGCTGATGATGATGTTGCTGATGATGATGTTGATGATGATGATGTTGCTGAGGATGATGTTGCTGATGATGATGTCTGATGATGAGGATGTTGATGATGATGATGTTGCGGATGATGATGTTGCTGATGATGATGTTGATGATGATGTTGATGATGATGTTGCTGATGATGTTGCTGATGATGTTGCTGATGATGTTGATGATGATGTTGATGATGATGTTGATGATGATGTTGATGATGATGTTGATGATGATGTTGCTGATGATGTTGCTGATGATGTTGCTGATGATGTTGATGATGATGTTGCTGATGATGTTGCTGATGATGTTGCTGATGATGACGTGAGACGGTGTGGTATGCCCGGAGGGCGGTGTTGTATGCCGGAGGCGGTGTTGTATGCCCGGAGGGTGTTGTATGCCGGAGGGTGTTGTATGCCGGAGGCGGTGTTGTATGCCCTGAGGCGGTGTGGTCTATGCCCGGAGGGCGGTGTAGTATGCCCGGAGGCGGTGTTGTATGCCCGGAGGCGGTGTGGTATGCCCGGAGGCGGTGTAGTATGCCCGAGGCGGTGTTGTATGCCCGGAGGCGGTGTGGTATGCCCGGAGGCGGTGTGGTATGCCCGGAGGCGGTGTAGTTTGCCCGGAGGCGGTGTTGTATGCCCGGAGGCGCGTGTGGTATGCCCGGAGGCGGTGTAGTATGCCCGGAGGCGGTGTTGTATGCCCGGAGGCGGTGTGGTATGCCCGGAGGCGGTACAACACCGCCTCCGGGCATGATGATGATGATATTGATGATGATGATGATGATGATGATGATGATGATGATGATGATGATGATGATGATGATGATGATGATGATGATGATGATGATGATGATGATGATGATGATGATGATGATGATGATGATGATGATGATGATGATGATGATGATGATGTTGTTGATGTTGTTGATGATAACAATGATGATGTTGTTGATGATGTTGCTGATGATGTTGCTGATGATGTTGCTGATGATGTTGCTGATGATGACGTGAGACGGTGTGGTATGCCCGGAGGCGGTGTTGTATGCCCGGAGGCGGTGTTGTATGCCCGGAGGCGGTGTGGTATGCCCGGAGGCGGTGTTGTATGCCCGGAGGCGGTTGTTGTATGCCCGGAGGCGGTGTGGTATGCCCGGAGGCGGTGTTGTATGCCGAGGCGGTGTTGTATGCCCTGAGGCGGTCTGGTATGCCGGAGGCGGTGTAGTATGCCCGGAGGCGGTGTTGTATGCCCCGGAGGCGGGTGTGGTATGCCCGGAGGCGGTGCAGTATGCCCGGAGGCGGTGTTGTATGCCCGGAGGCGGTGTGGTATGCCCGGAGGCGGTGTAGTATGCCCGGAGGCGGTGTTGTATGCCCGGAGGCGGTGTGGTATGCCCGGAGGCGGTGTAGTATGCCCGGAGGCGGTGTTGTATGCCCGGAGGCGGTGTGGTATGCCGGAGGCGGTACAACACCGCCTCCGGGCATGATGATGATAATGATGATGATGATGATGATGATGATGATGATGATGATGATGATGATGATGATGATGATGATGATGATGATGATGATGATGATGATGATGATGATGATGATGATGATGATGATGATGATGATGATGATGATGATGATGATGATGATGATGATGATGATGATGATGATGATGATGATGATGATGATGATGATGATG
>JAXIVJ010004022.1:85000-87484 GCA_036785665.1 Chirona hameri
GATGTGGTATGCCCGGAGGCGTGTAGTTTGCCGGAGGCGGTGTGGTATGCCCGGAGGCGGGTGTGGTATGGCCCGGAGGCGGTGTAGTATGCCCGGAGGCGGTGTTGTATGCCCGGAGGCGGTGTGGTATGCCCGGAGGCGTACAACACCGCCTCCGGGCATGATGATGATGATATTGATGATGATGATGATGATGCTGATGATGATGATGATGATGATGATGATGATGATGATGATGATGATGAATGATGATGATGATGATGATGATGATGATGATGATGATGATGATGATGATGATGATGTGATTGATGATGATGATGATGATGATGATGTTGTTGATGTTGTTGATCATAACAATGATGATGTTCGTTGATGATGTTGCTGATGATGTTGCTGATGATGTTGCTGATGATGTGCTGATGATGACGTGAGACGGTGTGGTATGCCGGAGGCGGTGTTGTATGCCCGGAGGCGGTGTTGTATGCCCGGAGGCGGTGTGGTATGCCGGAGGCGGTGTTGTATGCCCGGAGGCGGTGTTGTATGCCGGAGGCGGTGTGGTATGCCCGGAGGCGGTGTTGTACTGCCCGGAGGCGGTGTTGTATGCACTGAGCGGTATGGTATGCCCGGAGGCGGATGTAGTATGCCCGGAGGCGGTGTTGTATGCCCGGAGGCGGTGTGGTTATGCCCGGAGGCGGTGCAGTATGCCCGGAGGCGGTGTTGTATGCCGGAGGCGGTGTGGTATGCCCGGAGGCGGTGTAGTATGCCCGGAGGCGGTTTTGTATGCCGGAGGCGGTGTGGTATGCCCGGAGGTAGTGTAGTATGCCGGAGGCGGTGTTGTATGCCCGGAGGGCGGTGTGGTATGCCCGGAGGCGGTACAACAACCGCCTCGGGCATGATGATGATAATGATGATGATGATGATGATGATGATGATGATGATGATGATGATGATGATGATGATGATGATGATGATGATGATGATGATGATGATGATGATGATGATGCTGATGATGCTGATGATGATGATGATGATGATGATGATGATGATGATGATGATGATGATGATGATGATGATGTTGCTGATGATGATGTTGCTGATGATGATGTTGTGATGATGATGTTGTTGATGATGATGTTGCTGATGATGTTGCTGATGATGTTGCTGATGATGTTGCTGATGATGTTGATGATGATGTTGATGATGATGTTGATGATGATGTTGATGATGATGTTGATGATATGTGATGATCGATGTTGATAGATGGATGTATGATGATGATGTTGATGTTGATGATGATGTTAATGATGATGTTGATGATGATGTTGCTGATGATGTTGCTGATGATGTTGCTGATGATGTTGCTGATGATGTTGCTGGTGATGTTGCTGATGATGTTGCTGATGATGTTGCTGATGATGTTGCTGATGATGACGTGAGACGGTGTGGTATGCCCGTTTGCGGTGTTGTATGCCCGGAGGCAGGTGTTGTATGCCCGGAGGCGGTTGGTATGCCCGGAGGCGGTGTTGTATGCCCGGAGGCGGTGTTGTATGCCCGAGGCGGTGTGGTATGCCCGGAGGCGGTGTAGTATGCCCGGAGGCGGTGTTGTATGCCCGGACGCGGGTTGTGGTATGCCCGGAGGCGGTTGTAGTATGCCCGGAGGCGGTGTTGTATGCCCGGAGGCGGTGTGGTATGCCCGGGCGTACACACCGCCTCCGGCATGATGATGATAATGATGATGATGATGATGATGATGATGATGATGATGATGATGATGATGATGATGATGGATGATGATGATGATGATGATGATGATGATGATGATGATGATGATGATGATGATGATGATGATGATGATGATGATGATGATGATGATGATGATGATGTGATGATGATGATGATGATGATGATGATGATGATGATGATGATGATGTTGACTGATGATGATGTGCTGATGATGATGTTGCTGATGATGATGTTGTTGATGATGTTGCTGATGATGTAGCTGATGATGTTGCTGATGATGTTGATGATGATGTTGATGATGATGTTGATGATGATGTTGATGATGATGTTGATGATGATGTTGATGATGATGTTGATTATGACTGATGATGATGATGGATGATGATGATGATGATGATGATGATGATGATGATGATGATGATGATGATGATGATGATGATGATGATGATGATGATGATGATGATGATGATGATGATGATGATGATGATGATGATGATGATGATGATGATGAAGATGATGATGATGATGATGATGATGATGATGATGATGATGATGATGATGATGATGATGTTGCTGATGATGATGTTGCTGATGATGACTGTTGCTGATGATGATGTGCTGATGATGATGTTGCTGATGATGATGTTGCTGAGGATGATGTTGCTGATGATGATGTTGCTGATGAGGATGTTGCTGATGATGATGTTGCGGATGATTGATGTTGCTGAATGATGACTGTTG